>JASDQU010374646.1:0-26796 GCA_032191745.1 Picea mariana
TATAGAGCATGCACGGAGCCCTCATTGCATACTTAGCCAGTTTTTGGATCGCGAGTTCTTGGGGTGGCAGGTTCAAAGTTGGGCCTCTTATGTTCCGTGGCCTACAAATAGCACCGACAGTTCCACGATATACAAAATGACAGATGGAGTGGCAGACTTTAGAAATTTATCAGAAATTAATAATGTCAATTATACAATAGAATAGTAATAAGGTATGTTACATAGGTTCGTGGAGAAAAACACCAAAAAATTAGCATTGTTGAACTATTTTGCTTTAAAACTAAGGCTTTTCTTGGAAAAAAAGATATAGCATTGTCGAATTGGTTTTCTTTGCACATGTTTTACAGAGCATGGATGGAGCGGTCATTCCATACTTAGCTAGTTTTTGGATCATGGGTTCTCGGGCTGTCGGTTTCAAAAATGGGCCTCTGTTGTTCCGTGCCCTATACAAATTGACAAGCGGGCTTGCGAACTATACAAACTTATTATAAAATAAATAATGTCTGTTACATATCTCTGGAAATTACATCAACATTTAAAACATCAACGTCGTTGAAGACCAAAACATTAGCATACAATAGGAATTTTTCACCCAACAATTCTGTCACATACATGAGACAGTAATTTATAGAAGATTATAACATTATATGAAGATTTATAGTAATTTGTATAATGCTATAAAACTTCATACATTTTGTACTCAACAATTACAGAGTTGTGGGTTGGCGGAGTCCCGGGTTCACGCTTTTCATGTCCAGTGCATTACGTGATATACATTTTGCACCAAAGACTTACGTCATATACATTTTGCAGCGAACAATTCTGTGATATACATTACACAGAGAAATTTATAGAATATTATAACGTTGTATGGAGATTTAAAGTAATTTATATAATGCTATAACATGTCTTAGTTAATGAATAATATAAGCAATTTTTTAAATTTTATTCAATATATATTTTTTATAAGTAAGATTGTATAAAAGTCTGTCAAAATGAAGGAGTACATAGAATTTTCATGGTTTCAAGCTGTAAATACTGAGCTTCCCTGAGGGATAACCAACTCAGCCAGCCAAACCACTTCATAACTTAAGTGTAGATTGTCACTGATGCAAAAGAGTTCAAAATTATGGTCCATAAGGGTGGGCGCTTGAACTGTGGAAACTGTAGATAGCCTAATTATAATAACCTTGGAAAAATGCATGAAAGGTCAACATGCACATGAAAAAACAACAGATATCGTCGGTATGGGCTGTAGTGCGGTGACGCAGCCATGCAAAAGGCGTGAAATGTCATGTCACTGGGAGGAGGTGGCTCCTCCTGGACTGGTGTGCGGTCCAGTTGCATAACATTCTCTATCTCTGATCGCAGGTGCTCTTCCTTTTGGACGTCCTCCGGGTGTGATGGAAGAATCTGGTCCTCGTAGTCTGTGTCTGCATGGACCAAATTTTCCAGTGGCAACACTGGTGCTGAGGTTGTTGCTGCTTGGGCTGTTGCTGATTGGGCTGCCTCTGGTGCGAGGAGATGAGCACCTTGTAATGCGGAGAGAAACTGCAGGAGGCGAGAGGCTTTGTCGTCCAGGGTCTGTAGGAGGAACCAAAGGTCATCCATGTCTCGACGCAGATCGAATACCAGGCTCTGCACCAGTGCAAGGCCTGTTTCCCACTCGCATTCTGGGTCAGCGTTGGAACCCGCTCGAGATTTGGGTTGCCGTCGTAAATTTTGACTGGCTTCTGGACCATCCATCTGAAATTGGGTGTCATGAAGCTAGTCCTGAAGCAACTGGATGGACAGAGAGTTGGGAGGGGCCAAAGGGCCTAGGTGTGAAACAGATGCCAAATTGGCTAAAGGTCCTGGGTTGTTGTTCAGTGAGGCCCCTGAGAAGTCCAACTCCTCCATTCTGTTGGCAAGGGACGCAAGAAGGGGCGGGAGATATGCGAGAATTTGAGTCGATTGCGCCAGGGAGGAGAATGAGGTGGCCGAAGAGTAGGAGGATAATAGGGAGGGAGCGAGCGGGTGATGCAGGACCAGGCGGGGTCAGTTTGGCTAGCAGACTAGTCGGCCTTTGGACTTCCTTCGTAGCTGGGGCATCTCCAGGACAGTGGGAGAGCAAAAACGTGGTAGGAACAAAGTAGGGAAGGACAAGTGCAGAGCAGGGAAAGGCTGAGCAGGAAGCCAAGCTCTGAGAGGAAAAACCAGGAAAGAATGAGCCATCTGGACCCGCTGGAGCAATTGAAATAGGTCAGGCAGCTAGTGAGGTTCCATAAATGGTCGCACACGCAGAGTAAAGGTATAGCGAGGGTGTTGGTCCGTCGAAAGGATGCGAAGGCAGAGTAGGGTGCACTGAGAGTAATGGCGCCATGCCTCGAACGAGCTGAAATTGAACTGATTAGGAAGTTGGGAGTGAGTGGCACGCGGTCGTCACATCGCCAGTGCCACAGAGTATCGCTCCTAGCTGCTCCGCTTGACGCGTGTTCCCTACTAGCACCCCATCCGCGGGAAAGGGAATAAATGCAAAGGAGTATAGACACGTGGGCAGGAAGTTGAAGTACATGGGTACGTGGGCAAAAAACTGGGGAAAATAGTGGTAATGTGGGTTACATAGGTTTCTTGACAAAAAATAGCAAAAACATTTAGCATTCCTGCACACAATAGAAATTGAAATTTATGAAATGAAACGTTCCTAAATAGCATAATTTATACATACAAAATATGTAATTTTACAAGGCGGAGTCCTGATTCAATAGTTAGCGAGATTTTGGATGGCGGCTTCTCAAGATGTTTCTATTCTTTCGTACCCTACAAAAAGTAGGGATAATTCTACAATTTACGAATTGACAATCAGAGTGAAGACTGTTAGAATCTTAAGGGCATGGTGTCCAAAAAATTTAGCATTTTCGAAGTACTATTATTTAGGTATGCTTTGCATATGG
Source organism: Picea mariana (assembly GCA_032191745.1). NCBI lineage: Eukaryota > Viridiplantae > Streptophyta > Pinopsida > Pinales > Pinaceae > Picea > Picea mariana. The sequence continues at coordinate 2,934 of JASDQU010374646.1, forward strand.
TCGTGGAAAAAATACACAGAAATTGTAGTAACATGCTGGTGTGCTGAAATTTGGGCTTTGTTGTTCTGTGGCCTACAAATTGCACCCAGAGTTCCGCGACATACAATTTGACAATTGGAGTTGTGGACTATTTGATATTTAAGGGCGTACGTATGTTACAAAGAAGAGCTGCTAGATACCAAATATGTAATTTGATTAAGTAGATATATAGACCATTGTGGTTGTCAGGCTGGCGGGCTGAAAATTGTGCTCCCATAGGTTTGTGGACAAAAGCATAAAAAGACTACCAATACTGAATTAGTTTTCTTTAAAACAAAGGCATGGGAGCTTCATTCCGGGTTGTCGGGGTGGTGGGCTGAAAATTGGGCTACTGTTGTTCCGTCACCTACAAATAGCACCGAGAGTTTTGTGAAATACAAATTGAGAAGCGGTTTTGTGAACTATTTGAATTTTTGGATTGCAGGTTCTCGGGCCGTCGAGCTGAAAATTGGTTTTCTGTTGTTCCATGCCCTACAAATAGCACTGAGAGTTCCACGATAAACAAATTGACAAGCGGTCTTGCGGACTATTTGAAATTTTGGATCGCAGGTTCTCGGGCTAGGGGGCTGAAAATTGGCCTTCTGTTGTTCCATGGCCTACAAAAATCAAATATGTAATTTGATGAAGTAGATATATAGAGCATGCACAGAAGATTCATTCCGGGTTGTCGGGATTGCGGGTTGAAAATTGGGTTTCTGTTATTCCGTGGCCTACAAATACCACTGAGAGTTCCGTGATATACAAATTGACATGCTGCTTTGAGGAATAGAATTTTTGAATGGCGGGTTCTCGGTCTGGTGAGATGAAAATTGGGCTTTTGTTGTTCCGTGGCCTACAAATAGTCTGTAGATTTCCACGATATACAAATTGACAAACAGACTTGTGGACTATTTGAAATTGAAGGCGCTCGTGTCGAACACGTTTAGCATTCCTGAATTAGTTTTCCTTTTTACATATGTTGTTGGAGTAAAAAATAAATAAATAGTACCGACATCTGTTACATAGGCTAGTGGAGAAAAGTATGAAACAAATATGATTCCCGAATTAGTTTTCTTTAAAAAAGTGGATTCTCAACTTAGGCATTTTTTGGATAGCGGGTTCTCGGGCTGGGGACGTGAAAAACGTGCTTCTGTTCTTCTGTGTCCTACAAATAGCACCAGTAGTTCTGTGATATACAAATTGAGAATCAATCTTGCGAAGTATTTGAATTTTAAGGAGCTCGTGTCCCAAAAATTCAACATTCACGAATTAGTTTTCTTTACATAGGTTTTACATACGCTAGTGGAAAATAGGGCAAAAAGTATAGTACCAGTGTCTGTTACATAGAGCGGTGGGTAGAAGGACGAATTAAATAGCATTCCCGAATTAGTTTTCTTTAAAACAGGGGCTCCTCGACACAAGAAATTGAAATTTATGAAATTATAGGTTCTTGCAGACCATAAACTATACATAGCAAATACGTAATTTTTTAAAGTAGAAATTTACTTTTATAGATATGAAATATGTACTTTCATAAAGTATGGGGATGATATTTTATAGAACAACGACAGAGCCCTCATTCCATGTCCTAAAAAGAGCCGGCAGAGATACGCGGTGTACAAATTGAGAAGCGGGCTTGCGGACTATTTTAATTTTAAGGGCCTTTGTGACAAACATTGTGCAGGACATGTTGCAAATACGCAAGAATTGACAGTCTCTTTATATTTGAGTAGAAAGAAAGTAGTGAACACAATTTTACAACATTTATATAAAAAGGTAATAAAACGTGTTACATATTGCTGAAAATTTAAAGAAACACACACACACACACACACACACACACACACACACATATATATAAGTGAAATCTGATATCTGAAATTTGAGTAAGTGATTTATGTCATAGTCCATTCTGAAAATGAAAAATCTAGGAACACATAAATGCAGGAGGAAAACTAGCCTTCTCGAATTAGAGCATAGACAAACCCTCATTCCATACTTAGCCAATTTTTGGATCGCGGGTTCTCGGGCTGGGGACTTGAAAAGCAGGTTTATGTTGTTCCATGACCTTCAAATAGCATCGAGAGTTCCGTGATGTAAAAATTGATAATGGTACCTGCGGACTATTTGAATTTCAGGCTTGTGTCCCAAAAATTTAACATTCAGGAATTACTTTTCTTTACATAGGTTTTACACACGATGGTGGACAAATGTACAAAAAATATAGTACCAATGTTTGTTACACAGGATGGTAGACAGGAGGACCAAATAAATAGCATTCCCGAATTAGTTTTCTGTAAAATAGGGGCTCGTGGATACAAGAAATTGGAATGTATCAAACTATATGTTCCTGGAGAGCATAAATTGTACATAGCAAAAATGTAATTTTTGAAACTAGGTGTTTACTTTTATACATATGAAATATGTACTTTTATAGAGAATGTATGGAGTCCTCATTCTATATAGTGTGACAGAGCCCAGATTACATACTTAGGCAGTTTTTGGAGCGCGGGTTGTCGAGTTGGCGGGCTAAAAATTGAAAAAAAATGAAACGTGTTACATATTCCTAAAAATTTAAAGAAACATATATATGTGTGAAATATGATATGTCGAATTTGAGTGAATGATTTATGTCATACTTTATTTTGAAAAAGAAAAAAAGAGAATAGAGATAAAATAAACATAATGACTTCACATTCAACATAGCTGAAGATAAAAAATCCAGGAAGACATAAATATATAAGGAGACAAAAGAATAGTTTTATTTGGAATATATGAAAAAAATAATAGTTTGTTACATATCCATGGAAATGCAAATGTGTTTGTCATATAGACTGGGATTGGGGCTGCTCCAGACCCTAACGTAAATATGTACAAGAAATAGGAGTGTGGAAAGAAGTTGGACACGCTAGAATGTAATACCTGAAAAGTAGAAATGGAAAGATCAGTTTTTGCCTATAGATTTCTACTCAGAAAAGGAATAACTAGATTGATAAAGAAAGGACTATCACTATACACTTACAATGATGGTACGTATAAGTAATTTTTGTATTTGGTTGGTCATGCCTTTCCCTGCTGGTTTTTTTGGGCAGCCCGCTTCAATAACTGGATTGATACACAGAGGATTTATGCATTTGCCTATTGGATTTTGTGGCTCATCCACTTCAAGTTCTCTTCAATATAGCTTCTAAAGGGGGTGACGTTGATGTCATTGCAGATTCGAATTTTGAAAACTTCATTTTCTAATTCGCTTAGATCAATTGAAAGTTTACACAAACCTTCATGAATGTCTCCATTTTGTAGCGAATACTCGACTAGCCAGTTGTCCACCTCTTCTTCATGATATTCAACAATTCTGTAAACATTTTCTAAAGACAAGGCCTTCAAATTATCAACTTGTTGATCAAAAGATTACTTGGTTAATGTCAGCGAGTTGAGGATTAAGATGGGGTCCTGGAAGCCATTTGTCTTTCTTGCTAAGTCTATTTTGGTGAGATTTGTGAATAATGTTTCTTTCTTTGATATTGCTTGCTCACACGATTACACGATTAGGTACAGGTTCTTCACTTTTTGTTTCCAACATGCTTCTAATTGAGTGAGCCTTTTTTTGGATGGGAGATCATGTTGTCTTCTTCTCGTCTCTGGCATGTTGTTGACATGAAAGGTGAAAGGGATGACCGAGTGCACATAGAAAGTTTCTTCATTCTATAAATCCATCTACAGAATTAGGAGCAAGTTATGTTCCCTTCTCCCCAGGGAATCCATATTCTGTGATGTTTCCCAAGCCTTGGAAATCAATTCTATTCTTTTGTTGATATTTTTCTCCACATATCCTCTACAGGATGTGAGGAAGATGGAGGACCCTTTTAGATTTGTTGCAGGGGTGCATGTAGTCACAGGCATGGCTATTTCCAAGGAACTGCCAAGCAATGGCATAGGAAACAAAGCTTCCTCTAATTCCTTAATCCGGTTCTTTAGTCTGGCATTTTCGGCTTCAATGAATCCAACGAAATCATGAAGAGCATCTTCGGTTGCCCTGTGAAGTTCAAATATTTTGGATGCATGCATATTGGCAAGGTCAAGTTCTGAACAATGTTTTCTTTTCTTATTTTTTACATCTCTTTTTTCAATGATTAATTTTTTTGATTCGGTTTAAAAAACAACGCTCTGGAATACGAAGGATTCATCTTCATCAAAAATTTTGGTACCAACCATGTCCATTGAGAAGGCATGCTGAATTCTTTGTGCGGCCTGATCAAGATTGCAGAATATGCTTTCCAGATCAGCGTCAAGATCCATGTTTTGACGGTAAATTTTGTGCTGCTCTGCCTCCCCTACAATTCTTTTTATGTTCTTCTGCACATGAAGCTCTTGAGGAAGATGTTCACTGTATATCTAAAAAGATGATGTGGAGCTGCTGGCAGTAGTTTATCAAAAGGTTGGCTAGCTCCAGACGCTACTTGAAATGAAGAAATGGAGGGGACAATATAACCCCCCGCAAACATTGCTTCAATGCATGCAAAAGAAAAATCTCCTCATTAATGACAATATCTATGCATGTTGTATGGTGACCTGTTAGAAGCAAAGCGTAGTTATTGAAAACTTAGAAGTGCAAAGGTGAAGGTTACGACGAAGAAAATTTAAGGATTGGAGGTTTCATGAACGAACCAAGATGGCAGCATGCGAATGACATTGCATGGTATTTGAAATTAAGACTGGGAAGCGATTGGAGGTTTCGTGAAGGAAGCAAACTGGCGACGTGTGAATAACATTCCATGGCATTTGAAATTAAAACTGGGAAGGGAGAAGAAAATGCTTCGCAAAAATTTGTGTTAATGGAAAAAATTCTCGAGCCTTGTGCGCATCAATGACAACTTAGACGGTAGCTGCACGATGACCTGTTAGCATTAAATATTTAGAAAGAAGACACACACACACACACACACACACACACACATATATATATAATCAATATTTTTTATTATGCACACGTGCGAAGGTAACAACCACGAGGAAGAGCAAGCAAGGAAGGAATGGCCAAGTCTAAAAGTGCATGGTTCGGGATCACGGATTCTTGGGCGGGCGGGTTCAAAAGAAGGCCTCTATTGTTCGATGTTCTACAAGTAGCACACAAAGTTTCACGATATACAAATTGAGCAGCGGACTTGCAGGCTGGCCGAGATTTGATAGACCATCTACAGTTTCTGGATCGTGGGTTCTCGCGCTGGCGGGGTAAAAAATGACGCTCTATTGTTCGGTGCCTTGCAAATATCTTATGATAATAAATTGAGAAGTGGATTTGCGAGGTGACCGGCTCAACATTCTACTCCAGGGCTGGTGGGATCCCACAAATGAGCAATACATATTTGCGGGTTGTACATTGGGCCGATTTATGCCATATAGAAATTGGGTTCTCAGGCTGGTGGGTTCAAAATTTCCTAAGAAAAGCAAAGGGCTCCGTCCGACTCCCACTGCACATTTCATAATTCATGTGCAACACCAAGTCTGTGATTACCAGATCAGTGTGTGTAGAAACGAGGCAAAAGTAAATATGTGCATTTATAAAGTATGGACATGAGGTTTTATAGATTGTGTACTGATATCGCATTCCATACTTGTGGGTTCTCGGATAGGAGGGGTCAAAAAATAGGCCTCTATTGTTCCGTGTTTTACAAATAGCACATACAGTTCTGTGATATACAAATTGACAAGTGGAATTGCGGGGTGGCTGAGAATTTATAGAGCATGTACAGTTTGTGCATCACACGTTGTCGGGTTGGTGGGGTTAGAAATGGGCCTCTATTGTTTAGTGCCCTACAAATTTCTTATGATGCACAGATCCCTTATTCCATACTTAGCCACTTATTTGGATCGCGCACTTGTGAGCTGCACACTGTGCCTCTAATGTTCTGTGTCCTACAAATAGCAATTATAGTTGGGTGATATACATATTGACAAATGGACTTACGGACTGGCTATCTCAACACTGCAATTATGCTGGATGGCGAACGTGTGGCGTAGAGGATTCTCGATGCAAGAAAAAGAAACAAAAAAAAAACAAACATACTTGCAAATAAGTTTGACAAATTTAGAGAAAGTAAAGGAAAAATTGTTTACTATGGAACACAGGCATAAAAAGAATGCACCTTTGCATTGATTCGTGTACATCTCTGGGTAGGAGTTCTTTGCGCCTTCTAGTTTTCCTTTCTGTTTCTATCAACAAAATTACAAAACAAAAGGGATATGAACATAAGCTCAGATGTTAAGAAAAAGGCAACTACTATGTACATATACAAAAAAACAATTGAATAAGATGAATAGAGTCATAAATAGTTTTTTTGAGGATGTACCTTATTTTTATTTTTTTGCACAATGTATATTTTATAATTAGAGTAGAAGACCGTTCGTATGCTCACCAGAACGCTATGTGTAGAAATCAGGGATACAAATATGTTTTGAAACATAGAAATATGAGTTTGCAATAAGTTTGATGTATATGTCATAATTCAAGTGCAGTACCAATTATATCGTGATCAGACCAATATGTGTCTAAGACAAACATACTGTATTGAGAAATGGGCACATTGGACCAGACATGGTCAATAAGTGCATTTTGCAGATGGGCTATGTTGTTCAGAAGAAAGCGCAGATTGCATTTGCACATGTAGTTTTGAAATTCTTTTGTTTTGCTAGTATTTTGTAGCATGTCAATATTGAAGTCTCCTACAAGTACAATGGATCCGTTTAGATGGAAATGGTCAAATGCATTGGAAATAACATTTACTATGTTGGAGAATGCTGCATGGGGAGCAACGTATAGATATAGTATTGCAACTTCTGTTCCATGGGAAATTTTTTTGGCAAGCACCAATTCAACATTCTTTTCTTCGATATGTATGTGGTCCAAAATTGGTACATGTTTTTTCACCAGTATCATAACCCCATGTGTAATGTAACTTGATATGCAATTGTGATTTGGGAATTTTTTGTTTTGCATGAATAATGCCATGTGTGTTTCCTGCAAGCATAGAATATCGGATTGCATTAAATCACAGTCATTCAGTATATCATCCATGTATGCATTTAAGTTGTGTGTGTTAAGCGAGAGAATTGATACAGATGAATTTGTTTGTATGGAGTGGTAATCATAATGCAATTGCCATTTTGCGGTGGTCCTGAGTCGTTCCATCTCAATATCAACTTTCTGTTTCACTTTGAAGTTATCTTTCGTCATAGGACTTAGTAAATACAAGGAGTCTATGCTTCTGACACGGGACATTGTTGTGTATACAAGTCCATGTATCTGAATTCCAACAGGGTGAAATGAAACATTATCAAGTGTTAGTCCTTGTGATATGTGGACTGTACGTGCACATGCAAGTTTAATCGGAAATTGTTTGCAAATATTCAGTCGACATGTCTTTGCTGATGTCGATACTGGCTTTGATATTCACAAAATAGGAGTCCAATCGCTTACAATGTTTGAATTATATAGATAAGACAACTTGCTTGCTTTTCGCTTGCCTACATGTGGTTCATGGAACTTAATCCAAAGGACATATACTTTTTCTGTCTTCGTATAGCCTTTCAGTATTCCATCTGCACCATTCACCAAGCCATCTTGTGAATCATAGTTACAGGCACATATTTAAACTATCATTTCTAATTTTAGTGCAAGGTGCAAAGGTAAAGTGACTGAATGTTCATGACGTGGGAAATTTCCATGGTTGTCTTCTTCCAAGTCAATCGAATTGATGATGATATCATTGCCAGGCATGAGCGACAACATGTGTCTATTATTCTTTACAACATCCTTATTTTTGTAGAACAGGTAAGGGAAGGTTGGATATGTTGGTGCAGGATGTAAGCACCTCAAATTGATATAGGTCAAGTCATCATATGTTTTGTTGTTTGTGCACATTTTGTTCAGAATTGCAATGAATGTTTCATCTATCTGGTGCATTGTAGTATGCAACTCAAAGAATTTAATATTGTCTCTCCAGAAGTCATGGGTCATTGTTTCCATGTTAACGATAGGTTGTTCAAATATCAAATAATCTTGGATGGGCTGTGCCTGGTAAAGATCGCCACATAAGATCATGTCAATGTTTCCAAAGTATTTGGTCTGCACATGTTTTATGCTTCTTAGCCAGCTGTCAATGGAATACAAGAACCGAGTGCCAATCAAAGATGCTTCATCTATAAAGACAAGTTGGAGTTCCTCGTAAAGATTGGATAATGTATCCAACATTTCCTTGCTAAGTGGAAGAAACTGTGACTTGTTAAAAGGCATTAAAAATGTAGAGTGGATTGTTGTTCCACCAGCATTGTATGCAACTTTTCCTATGTATGCAACTATTAGGCCCTTTGGTTTCATAGGATTAGAGAAATTGTTTGAATCATAGATTCGTATAAGAATTTGGAACAATGATTTATGATGCAGGAGCATCGTAAGCAGTCAAGAGAACGTGGAGGCGAAAGACAGCTGGAAAGCGCAACACACATTTTTCACGTTTTAAAATATTTTGAAAGTTTACGGGAGCGGATATAAATGTAATAGCTAGAAGCGTATTTGCATTTATGTCTAGCTGTTGAAAACAGGTCGTGAGCGATTTGCTCTCATCTGTCAATGTAAAAGGCATTTAAGCCCAGTTAATGAAATTAGGTAGGTTTGAATTAATAGATTAGACAACTTAGAGAGTAGGAGGGAAAACGGATATAGACACCCTCACCATTTTATCATTGTAAGTAATTGTATCATTAGATAGCACAAAAGGAGAGAGATGTAGGAGAGATCCGTAGAGAAGAATCCATGTACAGGAGATTTGAATTAATGTATGAAGCTTTGAATCAGATTTCATGGTGTTATGATGTTTTCTATTTATACATGGTGAATGGTATGCTAACAGTTGTTTATTCTCTCTGGTTATGCATTTGCTTTAATACTGTGTGTATGTATGATTTCATGTTGAATGTTTGAAGTCTGGGAGAGAGAAAGAGAATGAGTTTCAATTGTTTCTCATCCTGAGTGAGAGTTCCTTCAAGGAGTGCAGTGAAGCGTCCGCAAGGTGTGCATTGACAAAGATTCTGAGTTTTATCTCAGAAAGCTCAGGAGAGATACCATTGTTCTCATTCTAGCAGAAGTGGAGGAGAAGCATCGAAGCCGTGCAAGGTGTGCACAGGCTAGTCGAGGCCTTAGAACTTATCCACTAAGGTTGAGGAGGGAAGGATTGTTGTTGTAGAGAGTGCACAGAGTTGATAGGTCGAATACCCAGGAGTATTCGAAAGGTTGCCGCAAGGAGTGCGTACAGGAGTTATTTCAAGGCTTGAAGCTCACAGAGAAAGCTCAAGAGGGTTAACACCTTTGAACACTTCAAAGGAGGACGAAGATTGAAATACTTCAAAGGGAGATGAGGGTCAAAGTCATCCAGCAGAAGTAAACTTCAGAAGGAAGAACATTGGTTTATTTCACAGAAGTTGTCCAGGAAGAAACGAGCGGTCGAAATTCTCTATGGAGAATTCAAAAAATAGCGAGGACCGTAGGATCCAGGAGAGCTGTAGAGAAGTTAAGTGTTGGATCGAACGGAGACTTATTAGTTTCCGACCCTATGGAAAGTGCCATTTCGGAATTCGAGGTTTAGAAGTGATAGACGGATAGAAGTCGGAGGTTCATTCAAGTTCCAGAAGCCGGAAAGCTTGAGAGATAGGTGGCAAGAATCTGTGTCAGAGACAGAGGACAACGGAGAAGACCGGTGGCGTACTTGTCACCAGGTGGAGTCAAGACTTCGTTGACTATTTTGGGGTTTCGTAGGTTGGAGAATCAGAAGCCTTGCATCAGGATTCGCGAAGACGTGAAGTCCGAAACTCCGAATCGACGAAAAGTCCCATAGGGGAGCTAGTCCTTGTTGAATGCATTGGGGTTCGGCATTTCGGCATTTTCGAAGACAAGAGACCAGGGTTCCTTGTTCTGGGATTCCTGAAATCGCGAAATGCGATATGACTATGGAGGAGGACGTGACCAAACATTTCGGTGAATCAACATTTCAGGTTTCGACAGTAGAGGGCCGAGAAACTCGACAATAGGGATCACGAAATCGTGAGACCTGAAGTCCTGAATTAGGAGGGGCGCGACTTTATTGAGATCAAGGAGACTTGGGTGACTCCTTGTGTTTGATCACATGGACACACTCACAAGGACCTGTGGATACACCGTCGTGTGTGTGTGGGATTCCCTGTGGAGGAACGAAAGAGTCAATTAGACTCAAGGGGCAGATTTAAAACGATCCTGCACGGACCTCGACTCGAGGGTTTGGGGGTCTACGCCAGTTGTGGTATTAGAGATTGACTCTGTTTGTATACTGCGGATAGAGGAGTGAGAGGAGAAAGAGTACTCTAATAGATATCATAGCACAAAAAGAGTTCTTTGCTTTCTGTAGTAGAGAAAAGAGAAAATTTCTTAGCCATGCCGCCGAGAAGAAGAGACAGACCAATGCCTGATCCAACAGTGGAGAGGGAAATGCGTGAACTACGTGCCAGGCTTTATGCCATGGAGACATCACAAAGGCGCATAGTCAAAACTGGGGTTATCAGTGAGGTTGACAGTGAAAATGAAGCTGGACATGAAGAAGAAGTCATAGTCAAAGATGCTGCAGATGAATGCCTACTCAGGGCTATTGTAAGGATAGGTGCCAGAGAAAAAATGGACATTCCAGTGTATGAAAGAAACCTGGATGTTGAAGATCTTCTAGACTGGATTAGAGCTCTGGATAAATACTTCGACTATTTGGATGTCGAGGAAGACGAGAAAGTCAAACATGCCATCACAAGGCTTAAAGGGAATGTAACATTATGGTGGGATGAACTGCAGGCTGACGGATGTTGCAAAGGCAAGCAGAAAATCAAGAGTTGGGATAGAATGGTTGCGAAGATGAAAGCCAAATTCATACCCAAGGATTATCAAATCACTCTATTTTGGAGGATGCAGAACTTGAGACAGAAGTTGATGTCAGTGAAAGAATACATTGAAGAGTTCTACAAGCTAAACATCAGAGCAGGTCATCGGGAAAGCGATGATGAAAAGGTTTCCAAATACATGAATGGTTTGCGATATGACATCCAAGACGAGATGAGCATGATGATCATTTTAAATGTAGAGGATGCTTATCATATGGATTTGAAAGCTGAAGAGAAGCTGAGCCGAAAGTAAGGTCAAAGAGGCCGAGGCAGAAGTTAAGCCAAAGGCAAAACAATTGCCCAAGACAGAACTTAGAAATCTAAAGAAGAGGGAAAGAAACCTCAATCTCAACATGAGAGAGGAGGAAGCTCACAGAGAGGGCAGTATGCTGATAGAAATACTTTTCCTCGAGCCAGAGGAAGAGGAAGAGGCAAAGGAGGTGAAGTGAAATGTTTTGTCTGTGGGAAAAACAGACATAAATCTTATGAGTGTCTAGAAAGGAAGAAAGAAGGTGGTGAGACTCACATTGACGAAGCTCAGGGATGGAATGTTGAGGCAGAAGATGTTGATAGCGGAAGATCCTTTATGATGAGGAAAGTTCTCTTAACGCCAGAGAAGGAGGTAGAGAACCCATCCCGAAGGAACAATTTGTTTCAGACTGCTTGCAAAACAAAAGACAAGGTATGGAAAGTCATCGTGGACAGTGGTAGCATAGACAATCTCATTTCTATAGAGATGGTAGAAAATCTGGAGCTGGAGACTATCGTACATCCAAGCCCATACAGAGTTTCGTGGCTACAAAAAGGACATCAGGTAAATGTCACTAAACAATGTTTAGTTGAATTTAAAATAGGGGGATATAAGGATGAAATATTATGTGATGTCATTTCCATGGATGTTTGTCATCTATTGCTAGGTAGGCCATGGCAATATGACAGGAATGTGGTTCATGATGGGTGAAAGAACACATACACCCTGGAGAAAAATGGGAGAACACACATGTTGCTGTCGATTAAGGATAAAGAAGTGAAACCAAAGGTGAGCAACACTGTACTTCTCATGAGTGGGAAGGAGCTTCTTAATGAGGTTAAGAAGAAGGAAGACACACAATTTGCTATGGTCAATAAGCCTAGAATTGTTTTGACAAGTAAAAGAGTGGATGATTTACCAGAGGAAATCCAGAAGTTGCTAGAAGAGTTTGTTGATATAGTAGTGGATGAACTACCTCGTTCATTGCCACCTATCAAGAGTATAATTCATCACATCGAACTCATACCTGAAGCCAATTTACCAAACAAAGAAGCATATAGATTGACGCCGTAGGAGAATGAAGAAGTCAAGAGACAAGTCCAGGACTTAATGGACAAAGGATTGATTGGGAAGAGCTTGAGTCCATACGTTGTTCCAACAGTGCTCAACCCAAAGAAAGATGGAGGCTGGAGGATGTGTATAGACTCAAGAGCAATCAATAAGATCACCATCAGATACAGATTTCCATTGCCAAGGATGGATGATTTGATGGATTTCTTGAGTGGAGCAAGATTTTTTTCAAAGATTGATTTGAAAAGTGGATATCATCAGATTCATATGAGAGAAGGTGATGAATGGAAGACAACATTCAAGACGAATGAATGGTTGTATGAATGGCTTGTTATGCCATTTGGATTAACAAATGCGCCTAGTACTTTTATGAGATTGATGAACGAAGTCCTGAAGGATTTCATTAGGAAATTCGTCATTGTATATCTTGACGATATATTGATTTTCAACAAGACAGAAGCAGATCATTTAAAGCATTTATTTGTAGTGATGAAGAGATTACAGCAAGAGAAATTGTTGATAAATATGAAGAAATAATCATTTATGAGGATGGAACTCATTTATTTAGGTTTTGTTATCTCTGCAAATGAGTTGAAGATGGATCCGGATAAGGTGAACACAATTAAGAATTGGCCATCACTGAAAAGTGTGTTTGAAGTTCGAAGCTTCGATGGTTTAGCTAGTTTCTACAGGAAATTCATCCAAAGTTTCAGTGGGATTAGCACACCGATGATGGATACAGTGAAGAAAAGACACAAATCTTTTCATTGGACAGAGGAAGCAGAGAAGAGCTTCAATTTGTTGAAGAAGAAGATCACAGAGCAACCAATTTTGATTTTGTCTGATTTCAGCAAGACATTCCAGGTCAAGTGTGACACGAGCGGATTTGCAATTGGAGTGGTTTTGAGCCAAGATGATAGGCCGATCACATACTTCAGTGAGAAACTGAATGAAGCAAAGGTGTACTCAACATATGACAAAGAATTTTATGCGGTCATACAAGCGCTGAAGAAGTGGAGGCACTATTTGGTTCCTAAAGATTTTGTTTTGTACAATGATAATCATGCTTTACAATCCGTGACTCAACAGGAGAAGTTGAACCAAAAGCATGCTAAATGGGTTGAATACATGCAGAATTTTACTTTTGTAATTAAGCATATTTTTGGAACTACTAACAAAGTTGTTGATGCTTTGAGCAGGAAATGTTTGCTTATGTAGGAATTTGGAGTCAAAACTTTGGGTTTTGATAACCTCAAAGAGATGTACAGAGATGACCCAGATTTTAAGGAAGCATATGAAGCGTTTGAGAATCCAGTTCTCAGGGACAGAAGCCAATGGACCGAATATATGATCCAGGATGGATTATTGTTTAGGGGCAATCAACTATGTATTCCAAAATGCTCCATGAGGGAGAATCTGCTGAAGGAAAAACACAGTCGAGGATTGGTCGGACACTTCGGTCATGATAAGACATTCTCAAAATTGAATGGCTCATATTTTTGGCCAGGGATGAGGACAGATGTTAAGAAATTTGTGGACAGATGTAGAATTTGTCAACACACAAAAGGGAAAAGGCAGAACACAGGGTTATACTAGCCATTACCCATACCTGAGAGGTCGTGGGATGCAGTGAGCATGGATTTTGTATTGGGACTGCCAAGAACACAAAGAGGTTGTGATTCGATCTTTGTGGTAGTAGACAGATTTTCCAATATGGCGCATTTCATACCATGCCAGAAAACCAGTGACTCAACTCATATTGCGAACCTGTTTTTCAAATAAGTTGTCAAACTTCACGGCTTGCCCAGGAGTATTGTTTTAGATTGAGATACTAAGTTCATGGGACATTTCTGGAGGACTTTATGGAAGAAGATGGGGAGAAGTTTTTCATTTAGCTCAGCGTATCATCCTCATATGGATGGGCAGACAGAAGTTGTGAACAGGAGCTTGGGGGATTTGTTGAGGAGCCTAGTGACTAAACACCACAGTCAATGGGAGGTAGAATTTGCTTACAATGATTCAATCAACAGAAGCATAGGGCAGAGTCCATTCCAGATTGTATATGGAATGCAGCCAAGGGGAATTTCTGAATTGAAAGATTCAGAAAAAGCTGAATTCAGGAGTGCTAGTGCAGAGAATTTTGTAGAAGCAATGAATGAGCTTCACAATAGAGTTAAAGAGAGATTGCAGAATTCGAGCCAAGAATATAAGTGCAGAGCAGATCAACAAAGGCGAGAACTTCAATTTGAAGTTGGTGATCTGGTTCTTTCACACCTGAGAAAGGAGAGATTCCCAAGGGGGACATATAACAAACTGAAAATGAAAAATATTGGATTATGCAAGATCTTAAAGAAACTTGGGGCAAACGCATATGAAATTGAATTACCTGATGAGATCGAAATTTCACTGATATTCAATGTTGCGGATTTGTACCCTTACAAAGCTGAAGAAGTAGGAGCAAAGGATGAACAGAAAGAGGTTCAATGGACAAACCAGATGCCTGTAGTTGAAAAGCCACATATAGAAAGTATAATTGACAAAAGAATTAGTAGGAAGACTAGGAGAAAAGAGTATTTTGAATACTTGGTCAAGTGGAAAGGACATCCAGTTGAAGATGCCAGGTGGGAAGATAAAGCATAAATTCAAAAGCATGGACAGACCATGCAAGAGCTCATGAATAGGAGTTCATGAAATTTTTTAAGCGAGAGAGTATGATGCAGGAGCATCGTAAGCAATCAAGCGAGCATGGAGGCGAAAGACAGCTGGAAAGCGCAACACACATTTTTCACATTTTAAAATATTTTGAAAGTTTACGGGAGCGGATATAAATGTAATAGCTAGAAGCGTATTTGCATTTAAGTCTGGTTGTTGAAAATAGGTTGTGAGAGATTTGCTCTCATCTATTAATGTAAAAGGCATTTAAGCCCAGTTAATGAAAGTAGGTAGGTTTGAATTAATAGATTAGACAGCTTAGAGAGTAGGAGGGAAAACAGATATAGACACCCTCACCATTTTATCATTGTAAGTAATTGTATCATTAGATAGCACAAAAGGAGAGAGCTGTAGCAAAGAGCTGTAGAGAAGAATCCATGTACAGGAGCTTTGAATTAATATATGAAGCTTTGAATCAGATTTCATGGTTTTATGATGTTTTCTGATTATACATGGTGAATGGTATGCTTACAGTTGTTTATTCTCTTTGGTTATGAATTTGCTTTAATACTGTGTGTATGTATGATTTCATGTTGAATGTTTGAAGTTTGGAAGAGAGAAAGAGAATGAGTTTCAATTGTTTCTCATCCTGAGTGAGAGTTCCTGCAAGGAGTGCAGTGAAGCATCCGCAAGGTGTGCATTGACAAAGATTCTGAATTTTATCTCAGAAAGCTCAGGAGAGATACCATTGTTCTCATTCTAGCAAAAGTGCAGGAGAAGCACTGAAGCCGTGCAAGGTGTGCGTAGGCTAGTCGAGGCCTTAGAACTTATCCACTAAGGTTGAGGAGGGAAGGACTGTTGTTGCATAGAGTGCATAGATTCGAGAAGTCGAATACCCAGGAGTATTCGAAAGGTTGCCGCAAGGAGTGCGTGCAGGAGTTCTTTCAAGGCTTGAAGCTCACAGAGAAAGCTCAAGAGGGTTAACACATTTGAACACTTCAAAGGAGGACGGAGATTGAAATACTTCAAAGGGAGACGAGGGTCGAAGTCATCCAGCAAAAATAAATTTCAGAAGGAATAACATTGGTTTATTTTGTAGAAGTTGTCCAGGAAGAAACGAGCGGTCGAAATTCTTTGTGGAGAATTCACAAAATAGCGAGGACCGTAGGATCCAGGAGAGCTGCAGAGAAGTTAAGTGTTGGATCGAACGGAGACTTATTATTCATCGATCCTGTGGAAAGTTCCATTTCGAAATTCGAGGTTTAGAAGTGATAGAGGGACGGAAGTCAGAGGTTCATTCAAGTTTCGGAAGCCGGAAATCTTGAGAGACAGGTGGCAAGAATCCATGTCAGAGACAGAGGACAACGAAGAAGACCGGTGGCGTACTTGTCGCCAGGCGGAGTCAAGACTTTGTTGACTATTTCGGGGTTTCGTAGGTTGGAGAGTCGGAAGCCGTGCATCAGGATTCATGAAGACGCGAAGTCCAAAACTCTGAATCGGCGAAAAGTCCCATAGGGGAGCTAGTCCTTGCTGAACGCATTAGGGTTCGGCATTTCAGCATTTTCGAAGATAAGAGACCAGGGTTCCTTGTTACGGGATTCTTGAAATCGAAAAACACAATACGACTG
Organism: Picea mariana; assembly: GCA_032191745.1. NCBI lineage: Eukaryota > Viridiplantae > Streptophyta > Pinopsida > Pinales > Pinaceae > Picea > Picea mariana. The sequence continues at coordinate 19,506 of JASDQU010374646.1, forward strand.
TGGAGGAGGACGTGGCCAAACATTTCGGTGAATCGACATTTCGGGTTTCGACAGTAGAGGGCCGAGAAACTCGACAATAGGGATCGCGAAATTGCGAGACCCGAAGTCCTAAATTAGGAGGGGCGCGACTTTATTGAGATCAAGGAGACTTGGGTGACGCCTTGTGTTTGATCACATGGGCACACTCATAAGGACCTTTGGATACACCGTCGTGTGTGTGTGGGATTCCCTGTGGAGGAACTGAAGAGTCAATCAGACTCAAGGGGCAGATTTGGAACGATCCTGCGTAGACCTCGACGCGAGGGTTTGGGGGTCTGCGTCACTTTAGCTATGAATGTCTTGCTTGTTCCTGCTTCGCTTGTAAGGAAGACATGCACATGACTGTTCATGTTCAACCATTTTTTAAGGGCAATGTCCTTTACAATTGTTTGTTGTTCGCGATTCAACAGACGTCTTATTTTGTGGTATTCATTATTTTCAATGAGGAAAGGATGTTTCGTAACTTGAAAACCAAGGTTGATACGTTTTTCACTTTCAGCCGTTGGAGGATGAGGAAAATCCGCTTGTAAGTCATAGGACTCGGAAGGAGTTCTGGTTGTTTTTGGGTTTTTTAATGTCTCATCATGATCACCAGGGTTTTCTAGGTCATTAAGTGCAACTTCTAGATCGCCCCATGTTGGATTAACATTAGTCTCAAAGGCAACATACGCAGCCTCCCATGTAGAGAAGTTATGTATTAATGTCTCTTCGTTTTCATGGAATGAAACGTACAACAATAGTTTTTCTTTGTAATAGTTTTCATAGTCACAATGTTTATTGTATTTGACAAACCGTATAACAAAGGTTTTTTTTCTTTTTGATATGGGTGTACCATTTTTTTTGTAATGCGATACGAATTCTGCTAAGCATATATGCCTAATAGGAGATGGACACTGGATGTAATAATCAATAATAGAGTGACATATGACGTCCTCTGAATTGTCAGGTTCTTGTTGCAGCAAAACCGCTGGTTTAAGCATAAATGTGCGTTTTTCAAGTGGAGATGTGTTTATGAAAACACATTTTCTTGAACTACAAGTGAGGGGCAAAGAAAGGGCAATGTGAACTTCTTACTGAGTAGACATTTGTTGAAGATTAAGCAATGTATTTCCAAGGGTGTGTATCATTTGTATGGCATCAATATGACTTCTTTCATGTTCTTTGTGTATTTTTCTGAATGCAGATGTCATAGATTTGTCAATCTTTGTCATATATGAGGTGCAGTAGGATGCTGTAGCATATGCATTCAACACGTACTGTGCATCTGTATTTGCTTTCCACATAACTGGCATGTCCTTGGAGAAACTGTTGTTCCAAATATGGGAGATTTTTCGTTTAAGGAAAAGTGTTGGTTGCCTAAGCATTATTTGTATGGCTTGGATGTACTCATCTTCTGATAGATTTACCTGTGTCAAGAAGGCATCAAAGCTCATCATTTCGTCAAATCCTCCTTGTTCTAGAAATGCGAACAAGGATTTAGATTTCTCAACAACAACATTGTCCTCTAAACTAACTGGCTCTATGATTCTTGTAGCTCTCATTGGCGGAACGAGAAAGTTGTATCTGCAATGCGAGTTTTCTTGTTTTCTACAACTTCTTGTATGGTAATGTCTATGGAATTTTGCAAGGTCTAGTTCCAAATGATTTGTATTGCATGTTATGTATTTATTCACAAATTGTTCAATCTTTGAATTGTTATCAGCTCCATAGACCGATGCACCCTCTATCCACACTAGTGTGTGGTCATGCTCATTTCCCCTATTCTAGAATTCAGTGACAAAAAAGTAGTCTGATATTTTTCCGAAAAACGTTTCATCATGGCATATCAATTGTCTCAAAGCATTTATTTTATGTATATAGTATCGAGTACATGTCATTGGGTCTTTTCTTATGAGGTAGTCAATGTCGTTATTTTCCAGTGTATCAGTTTTTTTTTTTACGTTTCATGTTACTATGCAGGTCAGAAATGACAACCACCAATGGATCCCAACAATGCTCTTCACTTGTAAATGTGATGAAAAATGTTGGCGGCCCCAATTGCCAGATCATTGCAATTTTTTTTGTTTTTGTTTTGTTGCAAATAGTCAGGAGAGGTGTGGATGTTCTTGAAATCTATGTATCCAATATCAGATTTCAGAATTTTTTCTAGGTTTACTTTGTACTTCACATCCTTAGCTAACACCTTTCTTCCTTGCAAGTGGCCTTTTCTTATTCGGACCCACATGCAAGATATAACTTACTCTATTATTATGCGCATTGTTTGGAAAAACAAATTTGTTATGTGACAGGAGAAGTAACCGCTTGAATGTAGTAGCTCCCATCGGACTATTTTATGATAACTGAATCGTTCTGTAATATCAGTGCCATGTGGATGTCCGTAGAACAGTGTTGGAAAGTTCATTTTCTCAGCGAATTTTTCCTTGAATATTCCAAGTGGACGCTGCCCCTCACCAGGTGCGATTTCGACAATTTTGTCTTGCAAGTCACGAAAGCACTGTGAATAAGTGAATCCATGGACCAATGTTTCAACAGGTGTTTCATTCTCCGATTCATCACTTGTATCAGAATCACTAGGATTTTCGAGAGTCTCTGCAGAGTTGCCATGTTCTTCTACAAGAACACTGTTCCAGTCTGCATTTATACAAATGTTCTCTGCTTTGTATAGGGTCGTGGAACATATTTCCTTTAACGATTTCATAACAACATGCACACACACTTTGCCTGTCTGATACACATTTTTGTATTGCAAGCATCTTTTCAGATCCACAACGATTGTAATTGCATTTTTAATGAACTGTGGCAATGCTTTTTGAACAGCATCTAGCTGAACAGACACATTAATAATTGATCCTGTTAAGCCCATCTGGGGTTGCTTATATCCCCAAGGTCTGATATGAGCAACTGGAATTCGCAGAGAGACAAGTCTCTCCTCAAGTTACGTAAGTGCACTTACATCTGCTAGTGGTGTATTACATCTTATTTGGTCAGGGGTTGCAAACTGTGGCAGTTTTCCATTTTCAAGCGATTGTTTGCATGGAAGACAAACTTTCTCACTGGAAAATGGTTTATCGTGGGCTGTCATCCGGAGGTATTCTGCTTGCAAATCGGGCGTGTAAGACTTACTGTTTTTTGAAAAATTCAATTGTTCACAAATTGCCCATGCAATGGAAGGAGTGTCTTTCATTTGTTTCATGTAGGTCTGTTTTGCATTTTCTTTTCACATGGAAGTATGGGTAGAAACTGTTTCCTATTTTTCATGTACACCACAAACTACCACAGTTGCATGACCATTCTGGGATATGCAATCGCACATGTTTATGTTCTGTTCTGCATGAACAAATTTCTTTACATTGTCATATGTGAGTTTCTCTCTAAAAGGAAGTGTAGCAATGTATTTTTTTCTCTCGCGCATGACCTTTTTCAAGTTGTGGTAACTTACTCTACGTTTCTTGCCCAAGGGCGGGATGACCTGGTGGCAATTGGGATGAATTTCACTCTCACCCAGTTTCTTAGAAACTATTTTACGTTTTTTGTTCAAGGCCTCTATTTTCTTATTAGAAGTCAGACGAATTTGACGAATAATTGTTTTCAAATTGTGATAACTTTACGTTTTTTGTTTAAGCCCTCTATGGCCTCATCACAACTGAAATGAATTCTACGCATGTTTTTTTTTTCAAGCCCTGTCTTCCCATATCACAACCGAGAGGACTCTCGTTTTCACTAAAAAGCATTCCACGCATATGCAGATTCGATGTCGTTTGGGTGGCATGCACACTCAACCCTGACCTACCGATATCTCCAAGAAAAGGTTCGTAATGGATATGTGATGTATATGTTTTCAATGACAGGATGTGAATTGTTCAATCGTAATTTGAATCGGTAACCCAGGAATGGACAGTGCTAGCTGGCGAGGCCGACCAAACCTAGATCTTCACCCTAAATACCATAAACAACCATTGCAAACAAAATCTGCAACCCTCCATATTCCCTTCTTCATATGTAAGCGCCATGTTCACAAGGTATTCCTACCAGCTTTCAACTGTCGACATATTTTCCACGAGATATGGGAAAAGGTGTTGATGCAAGCACCTAAAAGCTTGTTCGCTGCCGCCCATAATTGCATTGCAGAAGGACTGTACAGTGTAAAGACGCAGCAATTGAACATCGAACTCGACGGCTACCAAACAACAAATTGCATTAAACAGACTATCTCCACAACTAGACACAACATTTGTTGCTAACTGTAAACCATAGCAATCTATGCCATCCAAAATCTGTTTCCATTGCGATTGAAGGTCTTTGCAAATAACGGACAAGTAGATACGAGGACCTTCTATATTGCATATGGACATTTTTCTGTACAACAATGGTTCATAATGGCCATTGAAGGCATCGACATCATGGAACAAGATGCAATATGGATTGTCAGATGTAGTTTTGTTGAATAGTAGATATCTTGTTTTTCTTGTCAATGACCATATGCCAACTGATATATTCAACTAGTTAGACAACCACCATATACAAAATGTATCTCCCCAAAGTCCCCTCTGATGTGCATGCATAATTGGAGATGCAGACAACCACATCTTTGAAAAATATGTAGCCACATCATGTATTCCATGCAACTACCAAAGAAAATTAGATTCCAGTTCATATTCATAGGACTGCAAAGCCTCAACATCGCCATTTTTAAAACGGGCCAAGAAATAATCTATCAATCCATTGCGCAGCTCGGTCGACGTATCCAGAAATGCAGTAGAACCTGGAATGTATCGAAAAGGAAATCCCCAACAGTATACGAGAATGCATCCAATCTAAAAAGGCCATTCCTATGCAAAACCACGTCAATGTTATCATGTACAATGGACTGCGTATCTTTTTCATATGACTCAACATCTATTACCTCTTTCATCTTTTCAATTGTCATTTTGAAGCTATTTGCTAGATACTTTCAGTTTCTATCAAAATAGAGAAAAGCATAGGCACAAATAAAAAAGAAAAGAAAAATAGTGCACCAATCCCCGTATGTATCTTTAAACCTTCTTCTTCTCAACTTGAATCCCCCCTAGTTCCCATAGCAGATGAGAAGAAAATAGACTGACACTGGAAATTGAACCAAACAGAAGAAAGACTGCAAAAAAATAAAACCATAACTTAACTCAGCAGAAAGAAAACAGGCAGACGCAGTTTTCTGGCCCACAAAGTAGAAGCATACACTGCATCTACACCCCACCCGATGGTTCCCTCTTCTGATAGCTCCCAACTACTTTTCGTAAATCCCTCTACATTGCAATTTTCAAAAAAACTATGGACGCGACATTCGCCATATGAAGACGCAATGTTTCTAGGAACAAAAAATAAGAGCACAGACAAAAATGGTCTGGAACAAAATATTGAAAATCAGCAAGAACATGGAAACTTACCCGTCAACAAAGGATGAGAAGACCTCAACGCTAAAAAAAATGCAAACCGCAACAACATGTCCAACAACTTGCAAAGTTGAAGAACAACAAACCAGTGAACAACCACGAAGATCTCGAACTGGAAGTGCAGGACCTCAACTTTGCAAAGTTGAATCAAACAAGAACCAGAATCATGGAATGAAACAACGAACAAGGATGGAGCACAAGAGCAGGGATGCCAGGCATGAACAAAACTGTATTGCAAGGCATCTGTACAATAAAAATTTAAGATTGGCAGAGCTCTTAGGTAAACAGTTAAGACAGTAAGGACCATCGAAGGGCGTAGGCCTGTGCAAGCATTTAAGAAAAGATGCAGCGTGGCAGGACTGTGCTCTCGAAGCACACAACAATAAAGCAAAAATTAGACATAGCAATATCGTGGAGAATGTATTCTACCCAGCAGAAAATGCTAAGGGAAACATTAGAACTAATGCTAACATTAATCCACGTTCCACGAATGCATAACAAAATTTATGATTCAAAAATACCATATACTACCAAATACTTTGGAAATGCAAACATATTTTACATTGGGAATAGCAAAGGCGGAAATAAGACCTCCAATCCGTTGTCCAATCAGATCTTGACAAACATGATACTTTTTATTATATAAAAATCAATATTTTCACTTCCCTTGTTCCAACAGTAGACAATAGGGAAATATTTCTGGTCAACGCACAAGCTAGGGAAATATTTCTGGTCAACGCACAAGCTAATGTCAGGTCAACGATTTATCGATTGCTATAGTCCCTCTATACCTACTGCATGGACTAATAACACTACAATATTGAGTTTATCTTATTTAAGTTTTATGATTTCTCTATAATAAACTTAAGTTCTTTGTGATTCAATCATAATAACACTATGATTTAATAACACAACATCATATAATTATATAAATAAACATTAATAAATAATAATAATAATAATAATAATATAAAATGATCTTCATTAAAAACATAAACATGATCTAATCATGGGACCTATGGGACCTGACCAATTAATTATCGTAATTAATCAATATCTAGATATCTAAAAATTTATAATCATAAGATAATAAAGTAAATTCAATATCATAAAGTAATATAAAAATCTATCATCTATCTTACTGGTTCACATACTTTGGATATCAGATAGCCGATTTGTGCAGGCCAGCCATCATAAATCGCCATGGTTACATAGAAATGTAGCCATACATAAGTATATCATTTAAAACGACTAAGAAATAGATAAAAGCCAAATTTGAGGAGCTCAAAAATACAAAGGTTGGGTGAATTAATAAGAGTCGCATCAAAATAAAAGTTATGATTCATACGTTGTAAGGGAAATCGTTAGAAAACATTATTTGTGTAAGTTAAAAAACGACTCGTTGACTCATTATCATAAGTCATGACATTTTTAAATCGCCACTAAATATAACAAACAAGCCATTAAAAATCAACTTAGTGACAAACAAGCCATTAAAAATCAACTTAGTGAAAATAAAGGTGATGTCAAAATTAAGTTTCATGCCGTGCATTATTGAGATTAAAATATAGTTGTAAATTAAAGTTAATATTCTAATTTTAAGGAATACATGTTAATAATCATATTAATAATCACTTGTTGCTATTTGTGAATGACAGAATTTAAGAGAGCAGCCATAACACGAAAATTACACACAAAATAATATTGTATTACTATATTAAACACAACACAGTACACATATATATAGTTGGATTCAGATCCAACTGATTCCACTCATGGAGGGAGAGGTTGAGAGAATATCTCAACAACCTCCTATAAATCTT
>JASDQU010374646.1:65200-78771 GCA_032191745.1 Picea mariana
AATTTCTAGCAATTTAATTTCAGTCCTATTCATGATTTGGTGAGTTTTTATTTGCTTACAACAGTTAAGGAGTAATAAGGTTATAGTTAGCATCTTGAGTGGTTTCGATTCAGTTTATTTCTTAGCAGAATGTGTTACACATTGGTTCAGTTCACTTGGAATAAGATGTTGAAGTTTTTAAGTTATAAGGATTGGTTGCTGGTTTAAGTATGGGTTATTTCAATTAGGCTACTTCAAGTAGATTGTTTCCAAGAATTTCATTAGTAGAAGCATTTTCATTATGAATTAGATAGAGGTGTGAAGATTTGAGATTTCTGTGAGCAAGATAAGTTTGACTCCATTCCTGTACATATTGTACTGGTTCCTCAAATTTTACCTTCCCGGGTTGACAATTAAGTGTTGGAATATATGGTATATATCTAGCTCAACAAACTCCATGCCTATTGTCAATTTGGACTCAAGGAAAAATATATTGCATATGAATATGGAGAGTAGATTGAACTTCCCTATTTGTGAATCTCCAATCGACACTACCTTCAATAGATAATCATACTCATTTCTTATTCGTTATGCCATTTAGTAATAAAACCTCTCTCTCAACCACACAACACAAAGACTCTCTCCTCCACGGGGTAAATGAAAAGAGTGTTGGAGTCTAAATGCAACCCTTGTGTGTTGGTTACTATTACTAGTTATTCTTTGAATAGATTTTATGTTAAGTTCATTTCCTGTCAATTTTACAAGGCACAATTCTATTTCAAGCATTACAACTCATTTTTATCAAACATTTCCCTCCTCATTGAACAAGAATCCTCATTGTTGTTTCATTTCCAACTCCTTTCAAGGACTCGTGGATGCTAAATTTACATCAAATTTGAGGGGAAAATAAGGGGATTCTGCATCATTTTCAAAAGGTTTGATATCTCTCTTTAGGCCTGAATCACATATGACTATTGCGCTCAATTTTCTTCGATATATGGATGATTTGTTTTTACCTAGAAACCTATGGCTCAATTTTATTTGTGACCTGGAGAGAAAGCGAATTGTATTTGATTTTATTTATAACTATGCATTCTCTTGTTAAAAAAGGGAAGAATCAATCACATGATTCTTCAAGAGGAGAAGGAAGTAAGAGAGGATGTGGACATAAGAATTTCAAAGACAAGGGGGGTAGGCACAATCAAGGTGAGATATATTATCTTCATTGTATCCATTGTAGAAAGAATGGATATGAGGCAAATACATGCATAATCCATTGGGAGAAGATAAAATATACAAAAGATCAAAGACAAGAAAGATATAAAACAAGATAAAGATAAAGTATCAGATCTGGTGAAATGTAAAGCACCTAAATTGGCTCATTATATTGTCGCTCACTGCAATATTGGAGTAAATGAAGATTTATTTAAAAATTCATTTGCTTCTTAAAGAGATGCATGGTTATTTGACATAGGTGCAACATGAAACGTGACCTTCCAAATAGATTTCTTTTAAAATTTCAATGACAATGTAGATGGTATAGTCTATTTTGCAGGTAAATCTAGTATCAAACATTTAGGAATTGGCACTGTCAAGCTTAAATTTCTTGGATTCTTGTATTTCATTCTGCATGATGTGCTCTATCTTCTTGAGCTACGAAGGAACTTGTTGTATCATGTGCAAATTTGACAACAAAGCCACTCAATTCATATATTTTATGGAAAAGTTGAAATAAGGAAGGCTTCTGACAACAAGGTCATTATGATGTGAGTGGAGCATGAAAGATTGCTGAAGTTGAAAGGGGCATCCATTCATGCAAAAAATTATGCATACCTCTCTCACCATGATGAAGATACATTTCCATCTAGATTTGGAAACATTAATTATGACATCCTTTATTTGTTGAAAAAGAATTGTGTTTATTGTTTACCTACTATTCCTAGGAAATTGAAGAAATGTAATGCTTGTATCCTTGGAAAAAATAGCAAACAACCTTTCCATGATTCCACTTTCATAGCATGTATAAAACTTGGATTGATACATTCTAATTTTTGGAATGTGTGATGACTTCATGTAGAGTTCTCACTTGAGTTTAAACCACATATTTGACCTTTTTCTTATTATTAGCAACTTTGACTTTAGTTAACTGTTGCAAGTGGGAGAGGTTTCTTTTCTACTTGAGCATGCACATGGAAATCCTAACCTAGTGCAGATTAATCCTCATGTGGAGAGTCCTATATATTTTACTCATTATCAAGGATTAATACAATGTGATTAGAGTTGGTTTCTTAGTCTCTTATGTGTGAAGATTGATTCTATTTTTCTCTCTCACATCTCTCTTTTGAAATTAGCTAGTGTGGTATTTCCTTCTCACAATTAGGTCTTGGACTGTGGTTTAATACTACATGGTATCAGATCCATTATTGTGAGGGAATATTCACTTTTATTGAAGGTTTATAGATCATATTGGACAACTCACAGAGAACTATGGATCAACCATCTTCTTCAATGATCTTGACACCATTCAAGTACTTTGAGTGGAAGCCCAAGATAGATATTCTACTTCGAAGCAAGGGTTTGTATAAGGTCACCATGGGGACTACAGTTGAGCCTAGTTCATCCATAGATAAATCAAAATACTTCAACAGAATGGATGAAGCCTACGAGATATTTTGCTTGAGCATCTCTCCGGATATCCTCCTCCATGTCGATACTTGTAAGACTCCTAATTATGTTTGGACAAAGTTGAAGGATATGCTAGGAAAGAAAGACAATGTAAGAGGTCATCAACTAGAGAATGTTCTACATGCATTGAATCCAAGATATTTCAACACCCTACAGGAATATTTCTATAATTTTAAAACTTTGCTTTCTGATGTTAAGGCTTGTGGAGTTGATAAGAAAGATGAACAATTAATCTTTTCAATTCTAACCAAACTAGGACTAGATTATTATGTCTACACTTCTTCTTTTCATACTACCAAGTTAGCTACGGGGTCTACATGGAAGATTCCATCCCTGGATGAGTTCATGGAGTCACTTATCCATGAGCAAAAAAATATCATCTAGATAGGGGCACTCAATAGTTCCAAGTCCCATGTTCTTACAACTCAGGGAAGTTTAAATGAGAATAAGCAGAAGAACAAGGGTAAGAAGGACCAAGAGAACAAGAAGGAAGGTAAACAAAATTCCACAGATGAGAGTTCAAGTTCCAAGGAATAAAAGAGTAAGAAGGATAATACCAAGTGTTCCTAATATAATAGGGGGTTCCATCTTGAGATTTATTTCATGAAAAATACCATTGATCTCATGGCACAAACACTTGAGCAACATCACCCTGAGGATTGTATTCCAGATAATGCAAGGAAAAATTCATTGGACAAACCATCATTAGAAAGATCTAATGTTCATACATTACCTAATATTTCATCTTCTCCTAATTCTTGGGTGCTTGATTCAGGGGATACCCATCACATGGCCTCATCGAATAGACTTTTCTCATGCTTGGAGACTTCTTTCAAACCATCGATCTTCATGGGAGATGATTCTCCTGTTGAGGTGTGCAATAGGGGTAGAGTTGATCTAGACCATGGATGCTTTCAGTATGTACTTCATGTTCCAAATATTTCAATGAATCTTATCTCCTTATATAAAATCACTCATTTAGGTGCAGGGAAGAATTTGGAGTTCACTCCAGACTCGGTTATTATTTCCAACTTGTCATATGGTTCAAAAATTGATGTTGGTGAGGTTAATCACCATTCCAGGTTATACACCTTCTCTCAATTTATTCATAAATCTGATTACATACCTCTTCTAAAATATGCTAACGAATAATCCATTCAGAGGAGTGTTAAGTTTGAATAAGTTCCTTCACAAGTATTTCCGAAGTAGTCCACACCTTCATCTTCACCACCACTAGTTGCGGAACTTCATGAGATTTCTTCTGATAATATTTCTAATAAAATATTTGAATCTGATATCTCTGATATTTCTGATCAGTAGAAAGAATTTTTGGGTCCACAACATCTACCACGATGGGGCACAACATACTCTTCATGTAGCAGGCAATCTAGCGGGTAACTGTGTCGATCTACAGAGAACCAGACACATTTTGTGGACCCTATGCAAGCTCTTACTTCCATGAAGTGTTTGGTGCCTATTTATTATTATATGGTACTTGTATAACATCCTCAATCTTATGTAGAGGATGAAGTAAATCCCCATTGAGAGGAAACTATGAAAGAGGAGTACACTTCCCTAATAGAGAACAACACATAGAAGTTGGTTCCTCTACCTTCCAATAGGAAGCTTGCTAGATGTAAGTGGATTTTCGAGACAAAAAGCGCTGATGATGGACACATTACAAAGTACAAGTCTCATTTAGTAGCTAAATTTTTCTCATAGGTAAAAATCATTGACTATGAGGATACTTTTGCATCGGTTGCCAATATTGATTCTAGTCGGTTAGCTCTTGCTATTGTAACAACTAGAAATTGGGAGGTACACCATATGGATGTGAAGAATGCATTCTTGCATGGATATATTAATGAGGAGATATACATGGAGTATCCAGAGGGATATATTCAAGATCCATAATTAGCTTTTAGGTTGAGGAATTCATTGTACAGACTCAAGCAAGCACCTCGAGCATGGTATGCTAAAATGGACTCTTATCTTCTCTCTAGAGGTTTTCTTAGATGTATATCAGATACTGATGTGTATATGATGAGGAATACAGATTGACTTCTACTGATAGTTCTGTATATAGATGATTTACTCATCATAGGGAGCTCAACCTCTTCTATTATTGAAGTGAAGATCACTTTGCATGACATGTTTTCTATGATAGATATGGGACTATTACATTACTTTCTTGGTCTTGAAATCAACCAAAATGATTTAGGAATCAATATGTCTCAGTCCAAGAATTCCATAGATCCACTTGATAGGTTTCATATGACATATTTTAAGCCATATCCAACACCCTTTCAGTCAGGGGTTAGACTAGAGGATGTCAGTGCATCACCTTTGGTTGATTGTACTAGGTATTGACAATTTGTGGGAAGTCTTCTCTACCTTACACACTCTCACCCGGACATCTCTTATGCAGTTGGATTAGTTTCTAAGTACATGTAGGAGCCTCATGAGCTTCAATGGAAGGAAACAAAGGGGATTCTTAGATATGTTAAGGGGACTACCAGCTTTGGTATACACTATGCAACAAGATATTCCTTAGATCTTGTTAGTTACACAAAGTTATATTGGGCAGATGATAAAAATGATCGCAAGTCCACTTTAGGATATGTCCTCTAAATTAGATCAAGACTTATTTGTTGGTCAATTAAGAATCAATAAAAAATTTATTTATCATCGGCAGAAGTAGAGTATAGGTGTGCCATGAATGTTACTACTCAGGTTATTTGGTTGCAACACTTTCTTACAGAGTTGGGAGTTTATTTTCACTGACCGATAGTTATATGGTGTGATGGTCAGATTACTCTTAATATGTGTTGAGACCCAGTTCATAGGTAGAGGACCAAGCACATCAAGGTTCATATGCATTTTGTTCGAGAACAAATTCAGGATTGAGTCATTGATATGCAGTTCTTTCCATCTTCAGAGTAGGTGGCATACATCTTCACCAAGTCTTTCACCAAACGAAAAATTGTCTCATTAAGGAACATTATAGGAGTGAGGGATACATCAAATTAGCATCTGAACATGTTATCATTCTTCTCTTGTTAGAAACATATTTTGAGGGTGGGTTTTCCCCCTTTACCTCACTTTTTGTTCAATTGTTATGCATTTATACTTGTACATGAGTACCTAACATGGCTTCATATTATCGGGACTCATGATTGTGCACATCCCAGTTGTGTTTTAGGGGGGTTGTTGGGGTACATGATCATCTACATACTTAGTGACATAATCATTTTTTTCTAAATTACATGCAGACATGTTTGCATGCACCATGATGCATGCATATTAGGAGCCACATGCAGACACTTTTGCATGCAACATGCATGCATCTTAGCAGTCGTATGAAAACAAATTTGCATGTACCATGCATGCATCTTAGGAGCCACATGTAGACACTTTTTCATGTAGCATGAATGCATCTAATGTGACACATGCAAAGACTCTTTCATGTAGCATGCATGCATCTAAGGAGCCACATGAAGATGCTCTTGCATGTATCATGTGTGTATCTGAGGAGCCACATCCAGACACTCTTGCATGAAACATGCATGCATTTGATGAGCCACATGCAACATGCATGCATCTTAGGAAATTTTTTCTATTTTGGAATGCATGATGACTTCATGTAGATTTCTCACTTTAGTTTAAACCACATATTTGACCTTTTTCTTATTATTAGAATCTTTGACTTTAGTTAACTGTTGCAAGTGGGAAAGGTTTATTTTATACTTGAGCATGCACATGGAAATCCCAACCTAGTGCACATTACTCTTCATGTGGAGAGTCCTATATATTGTACTAATTATCAAGGATTAATACAATGTGATTAGAGTTGGTTTCTTAGTCTCGTATGTGTACAGATTGATTCTATTTTTCTCTCTCCTCTCTCTCTTTTGAAATTATCTAGTTTAGTATTTCCTTCTCACAATTAGGTTTAATCCTACTCCAGGGAAGGATTCCTAAACCAGAATAAGGTTTAACCAACACAATAGCACTCAGGTCAAGGTGCCAACTACTCTAACTAACCTACAGTCTCTCACTCTCCACAACTTGTCCCACCCCAAGAAGTGTGCCCCTTCTCTGCTCCACGATCATTCGGCTTCCCCACTTCCCTTTAGAGGCTTCAACAATAGGCTATACAGAAAGTCTCAGAGCCTTGTATCTATTGCAAAACAACCAGGGAATAATTTTTAGAATTTCTCTCAGCCAAAGAGAATGCACAAGGGCCTAACAACTTGCTTCTTCAAAGTGCACATAGACTTGACAACCCTTTTCTTCGAATTCAATTATCCAGGCTTACTGGTTACTAAATAGCTTCCAAATATCCTAATTACAAGTACGAGTCAGGATGTCAAGGAGGGTACAAATGGAAAGAGTCAAAAAGTGAGCATGATGAGTGATGATTGGAAAATGTACAAAGTTCTTACTTTTTATATGCATGTTCCTAACTTGACATTATTTGTGTTGGGAACTACATGGGCCCCACCTAGAGGTATGTTCCTTCTGCTTAGGAACTTAGGATAGACATGAATATATCCCATAAATTAGACTTTAGGAAACATTATTATAACATTTCTTTGGCTTAAGCCCCTCTTCCTAGACCCTTAACCCCTTTTCCCTCTAGTGGAGGTTTAGGCCCCCATACCCTTTTTTCTGGTTGGTCTGCAACAATGATGTATTTTTATTAATATCTGACTGTGATTACATATTACAATGATAGGATTGCTATCCTTTTAGTATTATGGCTCTCCAAACTAATAACCACACATGCACTTTGGCCTCAAAACATATTTACAATAGCACTCTATCCAAAAATATTTTGGATCACCATCATATATGTACATTTATAATTGTGGTTCAACGGCCTAGGGGTATTACATTCCCCTTCACTTTATTTATGCACTATCCTTGGTACAGTATATACACATGTACAATCAAAATTTTCAAAAATATTCAAAAAGATACGAGTACTATGCATGCATAGCATCTTCATGCTCCTAGGTTGTATCCTCAGGACCGCAATAGGTTCACTGGACCTTTACTATCCCTATTGCTAGATTCCATAGAAACTTGACCTTCTGATCCAATATGCACACTGATTGTACTCGAAATTCTCCATCTTGTTGCACCTGGATCACATTCAAATCAATTATATGTTTGACATCATGTACATACTTTTTAAGCAAATACACATGGAATATATTATGAATGCACATGGATGCAAGTAGTGTAAGCATGTATGCAATAGGACCAATGCTTTCCAAGATTTCAAAGGGTCCACAATATCTCACCTCCAATTTTACACAGTTCCCCAACTTCAAGGAACTTCTCTTGGCCTTCACTTTTAAGAACACATGGTCACCCACTTTAAATTCTCTGTGAGTTCTACCTTTATTTGTGTAGATTTTCTTTCTGTCTTGGGAATCCCTTAAATTATGCTTTATCTTCACCATCTTTTCTTCCATTTCCATGAGTAACTCTAGACCAACCACCTCTTTTTTTGTTGGGTTGTCACATCTCACTGGCGTACTGCACTTTCTTCCATATAACACTTCAAATGGGCTAATATTTAAATATGCATGATATCCATGGACCATTATTATAGGAAACTTCAACTAAGTGAAAATAAACTTCTCATTTTGATGGTTTATCCATCACATACATCATTAGTATATGCTCAATCACCTGATTGACCCTCTCTCTTTTCCCATCTGATTCTAGATGATATGTTGTGCTAAAGTTCATATTTGTCCCAAATCCTTTGAATAATCCTTTCTAAAATTTTGATATGAACTTGGGATCTTTGTCATAAACAATTTCCTTAGGCACACCATGAAGTCTGGTAATTTCCCTCATATAAATATCTGCAATGTTAGCTTCCTTGTGAGTTAGCTTCACTGGAATAAAATGGTCAACTTTAGTAAACTTATCCCCCACCACCAATATGGAATCATGTTTCTTGGTTGTATTGGAAAGCCTGGTGATGAAATAAATTGTAACCACTTCTAATTTCCACTCAGGAATGGGAAATGGTTGTAGCTAACCAGCTGGATGTCTATTGCTCAGCCTTAACCTTATGACATTTTAGACATCTAGCGATGTAATCATCCACCTCCTTCTTCATCCTAGGACAAAAATATTGTCTCTTTATAGTTGAAAATGTCTTTTGGTATCAAGGGTGCCTAGCATAAGGCACATTACACATCTCTTTCAACACCAAAATTTTCATCTCTTGGAAATTAGGCACATAAACTATGCCCCTATACATGAGGATTCCATCCTCCCTGTTGGCACAGGGGTAGACCCAAGGTTCAATGCTTAACAACGCACCAACAAAACCCCGACTACCAGCCCTTTCGACAACACCTGCGACACAGGCGATGTCTCACCCAAGGTAGAAGCAGGGGGGGTTACAAGACAGAAGTGTCTGTAACCAAGCTAGGACACAGATCTATGATAATAACACTTCACAGAGTATTCTGTTAATGCTTAGGAAGTGACATACATTAGTTCATTAACCTTATGAACATCGTAGAACATAATCTAAGATAGATATAACATAGTAATAACAAAATATTATGCACCTTAAACACTTAGCATTTAGCACTCTGAATTAGATCTATCTTTCTAACATAAGCAATGCATTTAAGTACACATACATATTCATTACACATCTAATCTAAGCACTAAGAAAAGCATAACATAAAACATTGCACAAAGAAAACCATAAGACACCAGATATACGTGGTTCACCCTAGTGTGGGGCTACGTCCACCAACAACTTCACCTTCTTTATTATGTGCTCAAATCTTACATTCATTCACTCATGTGCACTAAGTCACAGAGTTAAGCTTCACACCAAATAATAGATCTATGCACTGAGCACTAGATCCTCCTTCCAAAACTAGGTCAAGGAATAGAGCCAACCCTCTATTGAGCACAAATCCTTAACACAAATACATTCCCTTGCACGAAAATACTCGAATTACTTGCACTTAGCTCCAAAAAAACTACTACTTCTACCATACATTCTTCAGGGGCAGACCTAGGGTTCAACGCTTAACAACGCACCAACAAAACCCTAACTATCGGCCCTTTCGGAAACACCTGCGACGCAAGCGAGGTCTCACCCGAGGTAGAAGCAAGGGGGGTTATAGGATGCAGGTGTCTGTAACCAAGATGGGACACATATCTGTGATAAAAGCTCTTAGCAGGGTATTTTGTTAACGCTTAGGAAGTGACATACATTAGTTCATTAACCTTATGAACATCACAAAACATAATCTAAGATAGATCTAGCACAATAATAACAAAATATTATGCACCTTAAACACTTATCACTTAGCAATCTGAATCAAATCTAGATTTCTAACATAAGCAATGCATTTAAGTAACACATACATATTCATTACACATCTAATCTAAGCACTAAGAAAAATATAAAAGATATAACATTGCACAAAGAAAAGCATAAGACACCAGATATATGTGGTTCATCCCAGTGTGGGGCTACGTCCACCAACCGCTTCGCCTTCTTTATTATGTGCTCAAATATTACATTCATGCACTCCTGTGCACTAAGCCACATAGTAAAGCTTCACACAAGACATGAGATCTGCGCACTGAGCACCAGATCCTCCTTCCAAAACTAGGTCAGGGCATAGATCCAAACCTCTATTGAGCACAAAGCCTTAACACACATACATTCCCTTGCACAAAGCTACTCGAATTACTTTCACTTAGCTCCGAAAAAATACTACTTCTACCATACATTCTTCTTTTATTTATACTTTTACAAACCCTTATAATAAGGCCTAATCATGGGTAAACCCCATGGGCCGACATCCCATAAACCCATTACAAAAACCCTAGAAAACCCTTTACTAGGTCCACATAGCCTGCATAATTAGGTGAGATCCACGATCTCAGCTTTGCCTAGGCACTCCTTCTTCGAACAATGTGTCAAATTTCAAAAGTGGTCCAAACCTAACCAAGTTTTCCTCAAAACTTGGTCGATGGCCAACATGCCCCCAACACTCACATGTGACTCATCCTGAGTCACTCAGGTCTGGACAATGTTGCGTCGAAGGCCTCGAGCTTAACTCGAGCTGCCTCGAATTGCTTCTTTTCCTGAGCCTCCTACTTAGCGAGCTCTTGGATCATATACTATACAGCAGGCCCTTCAAGGCTTTGTTCTACAGTTGCAACCACTTGGTCCAATTGTGAGACCTGTCCATCAATCTCTTCGAACACCTTGCAGCTTTTGCATGACTTCCATTACATTTACCTGGAGGGAAGTGATCTGTTGTTGTATTGCGCACTGCTCCTGGGATCTCTTCATTATTTCAACTATGGTGAGCAACTTCATCTGTGCCTGCATGGAAAATGCATGTTGTTGTGCCTCCTATAATTGCGCTTCCAACTTTCTTAGCTCTGGATCCTCGACGAGATGTTCATATGTCTGTGCGCTTATATCACTCAGTTGTTTGCACTTCGAGGCAAGGGCCCTTATCCTTAATATGTTTTCTTAGCAATTTCCTCATTCTGGTCACGCACCTCTAGCGGGGTGCTTGGTACTGCTTGGGCCTCCAATTCTGTTATCCTAGCTTGAAGCTGCTGGAGGGTCTCAGCGAGCTTCACTACTTGAGCCTTGAATGACTCCTAGTCCTCCTGTGCCAATCCTGGCATAGAGTGAAATGATTTACTCACTATTTCTTTGATCATGGCCTGCTCTGCAAGAAACTGCTCCTTTTCTCTCTATAGTTGGGCTTTTTCCTCCTGGAGCTTCGCCTGAATCTCTGGTTTCTCAGTTTCTTGTGCTACTACATTTTCCTATGCTGCTCTTAATAGGACTCCATATTTCTCCTGTTTCAAGGCTTTTGTAGCCTTCTCCTTCTCTTCCTAGACTCTCTAAATTCAAGCTTTGGTCGCATCTGCAAGTCTTCTCAATTGGGCTGGTTCATCCCCCAATTCTACAATATGTGAAGAGGAAGGCGTAGTAGGTACTGTGCGGACCAAACGAACAACTTGTAGTACTTCCTTTAATTCCTTTTTGATCCTTCCATATATCTCCTCTTGATTCTCTCCATATCTCTACAAGATTTCCTCGGAAGTGTCCTCCATAGCTCTGTGGACCAAACTGATGTCGTCCTCCATGAGCGTGGCCTCTAACTGGGTCTTATTAGTGTGCATCTTCTTCCTTGCTGAAGGTTTATTTGGAGAAACCTTCCTCTTCTGTGGTGTTACTGTCCCAACAGGGGGATCCTCTAGTGGAGGGGTGGTGGCTTCGCCTCCTCCTTACCTTCTTCTCCTTCATTTCCTCCTCCCTTCCATTCTGCTTCGTCTCCTCCTCCTCTGAGCGAGTGAGCCAGACCCATTAACTTTAAAAGCATTTTCCTCCTCATCGCTCTCTATATCTTGGACTTCTTCCTACTTTTTATTCTTCTTCATCCCACTGGACTGTCCAACATGATCAAAACGGGTGACTATGGGGCTTCCTATGGTGTCAGTGTCGAAGAATTCTGCATCAATGACAGGTGCAAGAAATTACTCTAGCCACTCCTTTGTAATTTGCTTCATGTCTTCATCTGTCAGCTTGTAGTACAACTGTAATTCTTCCTGGTTCTTGTCTCGAAGTGCAGTGATGTAGATAAAATGCAGATCTGAGTGGAACTTTTCTATTGGTCGGTACTGGTGCAGGGTGCGCGGCGTCATGCGTGGAAATGATTCAATGGAAACCTTTAATTGATGATAGTATGCATGAAAGATAGAGTTGTACTGCCACTACTTTGTCATGTCGTTGGTGTACCACAGGGTTGAAATCCGAGCGGCTCCGAGGATTATATCTCTAGGAAGGTGGCTCCTTCAAGCATTTTCCAAGAGACAAATGTGATCAAAATGATCAGCCAGGTTTAATGGAATTCATACCCCAAATCTTGGGCTTCGCGAAAATATTTCTCCATCTCATTGACGATTTAATTTGCCCAGTTCATATGCATACCCTCCACACATTTTCTTGTGAGGTCCACCATGAACCCAGTGACCTATGTGGGATGGTTCTTCCTTACATGCTTTCCAGCTATGAGTTGGTAAGCGAGGTGCACTGCGCCATCCTATATAGAGGCTACCTTGTAACCTCACTTTCCTTTTTCAACTTCTCTATAAGATTCCTTTATGCGTTGTGTCAAGGAACGGTCTTAAGCCTTCCCTAGATAAAATTGTTGAGGGTCAGGTCCCTTCATGCTTAAGCCTGTGGTCCAGTGGCTCAATGCTAAATCTACGATAATCCTTTTGTCGAGCCACAAGTATCCGCCATGATAGAACGATAGGAGGAGTTTAACGCAGGCGTTAACCTCTTAGTGGAGGCCGAAATGGGGAATCTTCATCACATTCAGCACGGTGGACTTCGCCATACCCTTAATCCATGGCTGGGAGATGAGGTGAGGCTTCTTCCCAGTTGACTTCATCAAGTAGCGATGGGGTGCCAACATAACGTAGTTCTTTCAGTCTCCTAGATTGAAGTCGTTGTTCTTTAATAGCAGGATTTGTCCTAACTGACTCCCGACTACAGGTATACCTTTCAGAATGTACACAGTGAACACGAGGTACTCAAAATCTCAGGGAATGTTATCTTTGTTAACAACACCAGCCAAAGGTGGGATATACTCAGGTAGGATTGACGGGATCTGCTTCGCAATAGCCAAATCACGGCGGTGCTTACTTCGCTGCTCAGTCATGGGGTTAACACGACCATAGCGATGTCCAGTCGAAGGGGAAGCCTGTAGTTCCCTAGTTGACGATGCCTGGACACCTTCAGATATCGGTCTGTTAGCCATTATCTTCTTGAGGAATTCCTCGACAGACTTCTCCAATTCACTAGGTTCGCCCGA
>JASDQU010374646.1:83753-95519 GCA_032191745.1 Picea mariana
AGATCGTAGAGAAATAAAATAAAACATATGTGGAAATAAAACATAGAAGATACACAAACAATAGAGGAACATATATATGTGGTTCACTCAATGTGGGTTGCGTCCACCAGAGAAATTTCCAGGTCCTTCCTTTATTATTATCTAGCAAATGAAGGGATACAACCTATAACACACTCGTTGTAACTTCCTCTTCTTTCTCTCATAGTCTCCTCTCTTAGAATACACTATTCACTCTCATCTACAACTGCAATACAATTCCCTCATACATAAAATAAGGTTTCCTTCTAGGGAAAAAATCCCTAAGATAACTTCCATCGTCATATTTGCAACCTTATAATGAATGGTCCATATTGACTATAGAATTACAATCATGTATTCTATAGTTTCTTTGACTCATATATCGAACACTTGTATATGAATTAGGAAGGTAATCAGACTCCACAACCAACAATATCCCATTTGGAGACTGATCACAAAAAATCCACTGTTGATGTACCTGTTGGACTATGATCCACCTTGGACTTGGAAAATTTCTCATCTTCACCTGCATGCTTGAAGGCCAATTGAAACTAATCAGGAACTCAGTTTCTCTATGGTTACTTCCTTTGTTAATATTTCTGCAGGATTATGGCTAGTGTGTATCTTTTACAACTTCAATTTTCCATCTTCCATAACAGATCGTATGAAATGGTACCTGAGTTGTATATGTTTAGTATTAGAATTGAAGGTTGAGTTCTTTACAATATAAATGGCACTCTGGATATCACAATACAAATTTCTATTCTCTTGTTGCTTTCCCAATTTCTCCATAAACCTCTATAACCAAATCATCTCTTTACTAGCTTTTGTAGCAACAACATACTCTGCTTCCATTGTTGAAAGTGCAACAACCTTTTGCAGTTTTGAAATCCAACTTACTGTTGTTCCAACTATAGTAAAAACATACCTTTTGGTGCCCCTCCTACTATCTTTATCACCTGCCATATATGATTCAACATATCCATGTAGAAAAAATTTCGAACCTTCAAAACATAAGGCATGAGTAGAAGTACCTCTCAAATACTTGAGAATCCACTTTACTTCCTCCCAATGTTATTTACCGGGATTTTTCATATACCTGCTCACAACTCCCACCGCATGTGCAATATATGGTCTTATGCACACCATCACATACATCAAGCTTACAACTGCTAATGAATAAGGGACCCTGGACATATATTTTATCTGCTCTTGTGTCTTGGGACACATTTCCTTTATTAATTTGAAATGGTTGGCTAAAGGTGTACTAATTGGTTTTTCATTCTGCATTCTAAACATCTCTAACACCTTTTCTATGTACTCACCCCGAGACAATGTCAATTTATGATTTTTATTGTCTCTTGTTATTCTCATACCAAGGATTTTCTTTGTAGCACCCAAATCCTTCATCGCAAATGAATTAGCTAGTTTATTTTTGAGCACATTTATATCCTGCATGTTTTACACTACAACAAGCATTTCATCTACATATGATAGAAAGATAATATAGCTTCTATTTTCTAGCCTCTTAAAATAAACACATTGATCATAATGACATCTTCTATATCCTTGGTCTATCATAAACCTATCAAACTTCAAATATCACTACCTTGGAGCTTGCTTTATACCATACAATCTCTTCTTCAACCTGCATACTAAATTATCCTTCCCTTTGACCTCATACCCTTGTGGATGCTGCATATAAATATCTTCCTCCAAATCCCCATGGAGAAAATTTTCTTTTACATCTAAATGTTCAAGATGCAAATATTCTACTACCACAAGACTTAAAATAGTCTTAATTGAAGTCATTTTAACAACAAGAGAAAATATTTCATCAAAATATATACCTTTCCTTTGTGCAAACCCCTTTACAATAAGTTTGGACTTGTACCGCTTTTTTCCTTCATCTTCTTCCTTCAACCTATAAACACATTTATTTTGCAATGTTTTTTTTCCTGTAGGAAACTAAACCAAGTCCCAATTCTGGTTATTTACCAAGGAATCCATTTCCTCTTTCATGTCTTTCTCCCACTTCTTTTTAGTGTCTACCTTCATTGCCTCTTCATAACTTTCTAGTTCACCAAAATTAATCAACAATAAATAATACAATGGAGGAGAGTATCATTCAGGGGGTCTACTTAACCTGGTATATATTATAACAACACTTGCAGGAGTTTGAGGTACATGTTTCTTCTGTTGTTGTACATTTTATTTTTTGGTACCTTTGGAATTTCATTTTCTTTGATTTCATCAAGCATTGTGTATTCTGGGTTTTCCTTTACTTGTTTATTTCCATGCCACTTATATTTGTACATGAACTTTTCATTGAATACCACATCTCTACTCCTAATGATTCTATGATTTTCATAATCCCATAAGCAATAACCAAAATCATTAACAATGTATCCAATAAAGGTACACTTCTTGGATTTTGCCTCAAGGTTTGTTCTATTTTCTTTATCAACATGGAAAAATTGTTCACAACTGAAAGTCTTCAAAAATGAATAGTTTACCTTTTTACTTGTCCATACCTCATTTGGAATGCCACCATCCAAAGAGATTGAAGGTCCTCTATTTATTAAGTAAACAAAAGTATCTACATAATCTACCTAGAACTGTAAGGGAAACCCTGCATGCAATCTCATACATCTTACACGCTCCATGATTGTCATGTTCATCCTTTCTGACACACCATTTTCTTGTAGTGTTCCTGGAACTATCTTCTCTCTATGAATCCCATGGTATGAAAAGTAATTATCAAACTCCTTACTGCAATATTCACCTCCATTATCTTATTTGAGACATTTCAAACTCTTTCTTGTCTCATTCTCAACCAAAGCTTTTCATTTCTTAAAAGTATCAAAAACATCATATTTTTGTCGAATGCAATAAACCCAAGTTTTTCTAGTTGCATCATCAATAAAAGTAACATAATAATGAGAGCCACCAAGAGATGATACCTAAGTTGGTCCCCATACATCTTTATGTGCAAGCTCCAACTTTTGATTCTTCTTTTCTTTTCCGACTCTAAGAAATATGACTCTCTTTTGTTTTCCATAAATAAAGTGCTCACAGAAATCCAAATCAACTTGTTTAAGATTCGGAAAAAATTTCCTTTTGTGAAGTATCTGCATCCCCTTCTCACTCATGTGTCCAAACCTATTATGCCATAGTGTTGTATCCACTCATGTATAAACTAAAGAGATAGAAGATTCAACATTACAAGTACATAAATACAATGTACCTACCTTCTCTCCTTTTCCCTTTACCAGTGATCCTTTAGTGACCTTCCACGCCTTATTTGTAAATATAGATATACAACCTTCACTTTCTAAATTCCCCATTGAAATTAGATTTCTTCTCAGATCTGGTATATCTCTCACCTCTTTCAGTAACCATTGGTTTCCATTCTTTTTCTTTATTTTTACCTTTCTTAGTCCAACAATTTGACATGGTACATCATCACCCAAATAAACTTGTCCAAAATCACCTTGAACATAATCTTGAAAATATTTTATATGGGGTGTGACATGAAATGAAGCCCCTGAATATACTACCCAAGATTCAATAATATTATTTAAAGAAAGAATCAAAGCATCTTGTAACACATCACTTGTTACATTTGCTTCCTCATTTTTTTTCTTGTTGTTCATCTCTTTGTTTCTTTGGAGATCTGAAGTCTTTCTTCAGATGTCCTTTCTTCCCACAATTCCATCACTCTATCTTTCCTAGTCTGGATTTGGATCTTCCCTTCCTACAGGTTTTGCGATTCCCTGAGCCCTTTTTTCTATCCTTTTGTCTTCCCTTGTTCTTCATGTTCAACACATTACCTGATGTCTCACCTGTGATTTTCTGTTGCATTTCCTCGCGAAGGATAACACCAACAACATCATCAAATTTTAGAGTGTTTGAACCAGAGATAGAGTTACTTACAGTTATGACCAAGTCATTCTATCTTTCTGGAAATGAGCACAAGATTAGAATATCGCTAACCTCATCATCAAAGTCCACTTTTATGGAACATATTTGATTAGTAAATGACATATTACATTCATTTAAATGATCAGAAACATACCCACCTTCTCACATCTTCATATTAAATAATTTCTTCATTAGAAATACCTTATTTGATGTTGAGGGTTTTTCATATAGTTTAGATAATGACTCCATCAGATCCTTCGTTGTCTTTTCTTTTGAAATATTGAAAGCCACTGACACTACTAGGCACAATTTTAGTGTTCATAGTGTCGTTCTGTCAAGAACCTCTCATTCTTCATCCTTCATACTCACCGACTGCTTTGATTTTCTTCCCAATGGTATGAAAAGATCCTTCTGGTATAAATAGTCTTCCATTCACATATTCCATAACTCGTATTTTTGGTGGTTAAATTTCTCGACCTTAAACTTTCCATCTTCCACCATTGCTTCCACTAATATGGATCTCAGGGGTTGAGATCCAGATGGATTGAATGCTGAGAGAGGAGAATCTTAGAAATGCCAATATTGCATGAAAAGAATAAAAAACATGTAAATGAAGTACTCGGGAGGTGAGGCTCCTCTTGAAGCCTCACCTCTAAAACTAATTACTAGTAAATCACTCAAAGCTAATTAATCTCACAATGAAAAATAGAAAATATGAGAGAAAACCAAAATGAGTAACTTGATATTATGAGAATGCTTGTTAGGCCTTTATATATGATTACAAAATGGTCCATTGGACAAAATAAAAAATAACTCATTAAATGAGTCTCTATTATTAGTATAATAGATCTAACTACCCAACTAACTAAGTAGTGGAAAATAAAACCCGATACAATAATGGAAAGAGCTCATTAAATGAGTCTCTATTATTATAATAATAGATATAACTACCCAGCTAACTAATTAGTGGAAAATAAAACTCAATACAATAATGGAGAGGTGAGACTCTCTTTGACCCATATGGGAAACCTGTTAGCCCAATTAATTAATGAGGAGGTGGACATCTCCTTGATCCACATGGACAATCTATTAACTTTATAACTTTATGACTTTTGCATCCGAATTTAGACCATATACCCTCTTAAAACTCGGATCATTCCTCCCCTCTTAGAAAATGATGGTCCACATCATTTCACCCATGCTAAAAAGAGAAACTTCATTATCGTATCATTATGATTACAATGTGAAAACACCCAATGAAAAGAACTATTTTGGGTTTTGTGTGGTTGACCCATAACTTAGTTGACAATGAAATTGCACATGGGTATAAAAATAAATAAATTTTAATAAAATACCAAAATTTAAAAAAATAATATGGAAAATGGTGACTTTGGGGGCTGTGAACATCATTTTGCAAATCTATTCATAACTTCTGATATAGGTGATGAAATTAATTTCCGTTGAAGACCCATTTGAGATACTAAATAGATATTTTCATTGGTATATGGAACTTTTTATAAGGTGTCCCATGGAGTGAAAAAAAACAGGTTGAATTTGAAGGGTGTGCAGCCACGCTGGTTACAAACATGTGCTGCTTCAGACAAAGATATTTCATAAACCGGACAACGAAATGAAATTCTGCAAAATAACCATTTGATATATTGAAGAGATATTTAAATCCATATGTGAAAATCATTCTTTAATGTCCTTAGCAGGGAGAAAAAGACCTTTGAATATAGTGGTATGCGTGGCCTCCTTGGATCAAATACATGCTCATATTCAATCGATGATATCTCTCAAACCAGGAAGCCAAATGATATTACAAAAATATTGATTTTATATCTTGAAGATATATTTCCATACATATGTGGAAATATTTCTTTAGTTTCCTTATCATGGAATAAAATCTCTTTGAATATGGTGGTACGCACGACCTCCTTGGGTCAAATACATGATGAGATTCAATCGATGATATCTCTCAAACCAGGAAGAAAAATGCGATTATGTGAAATACTCATTTGAGATCTTGAAGATGTATTTCTATCCATATGTGGAACTCCTATATTTTCCTGATTAGGGAGAAACATCCCATTGAATATGGTGGTACGCACAGCCTCCTTGGGTCAAATACATGTTGAGATTCAATCGTGATATATCTCAAACTAGGAAGCCAAATGAGATTTCACGAAATAACCATTTGAGATATTGAAAATTGTTGGCATAGGGGCAGACCCAGGGTTCAATGCTTAACAATGCACCAAAAAAACCTCGAATACCGACCCTTTTGATGACACCTGCGAAGCAGGTGAAGTCTCACCCGAGGTAGAAGTAGGGGGGGTTACAGGACGCAGGTGTATGTAACCAAGATGGGACACAGATCTGTGATAATAACACTTCGCAGGGTATTCTTGTAACACTTAGAAGATGACATGCATTAGTTTCCTAACCTTAGTAACATCGCAGAACATACCCTAAAGATAGATCGGTGCAGTAACAATAAATATTAAGCACTTCAACCACTTAGAACATATCATTGAGTTAGATATAACATTCATTTATCTTTAACACAAGTAAAGCACTAAGAATCAATAGGTATATCTATCACACATAATAATCAAACATTGAGAAGATTCATAGCATAAAAAACACAACACAAAGCAATCCAAAGACACAAGATATATGTGGTTCACCCCAGTGTGGGGCTACGTCCACCAAATGCTTCGTCTTCTTTATTATTCATCAATCTCTTACATTATGTTACTCCTGTGCACCAAGCCACAGAGTTGAGCTTTGCATAGGATAGGAGATTTGTGCACTGAGTACCAGATCCTCCGTCCAAACTAGGTCATGGAATAGAGCCAACAAAGTCTTAACACACAAACATTCCCTTGCACAAATCTACTCAAGTCACTTGCACTTATCTCTGAAGGCTTCTGCCTACCCTTCTTCTACAATACATTCTTACTTATTTATACTTTTAAAATCTCTTAAAATAAGGCCTAATCATGGATAAATCCCATGGGCTGGCATCCCATAAACCCATTAAAAAAACCCTAAAGAACCCCTTGTTGGGTCCACATGGCCCGCAAAATCAGTGAGATCCATGATCTCATCTCCACCTGGGCGCTCCTTCCTCGACCAATGTGTTGAATTCCAAAAGTGGTCCAAATTTGAATAAGGTTTCCTCAAAACTTGGTCGAGGGCCAACAAAAATATCTTTCCAATGAGCTATGGTAGATCCTTTGGAATGTTGTGTATAGGTAGCAACACCTCTTTGAAGTTCGAAGAGTGTAGAGGGCCACAAAGGATGACAAGGGTTTGTAGAGAAGCATGGGTTGTTGTAGAGGTTGTGGAACCTCTGTGGGCAACATGGACACCCTGCAAATTTGTTGAAAATGTTGCAGACCAATGGATGTAGTGGATCCATGCATAAATGTAGTGAATCCATGTATGGATGTAGTGAATCCATGTATGGTTCTCCTTTTAATGGTGAAAAAAGATCTGAGGGTAAAAAAAAAGCCTTGTAGTTCCTATGGACCAACTATGATGCTTAAATTGTATGGCCTGAAAAATGGATTTTGATAGTACCAAAATGCGGTTAGTGATTGCTACAAATTTTTGAACCCGCAACATGATTCAAACCCTTGTTTCGATGGAGAGCGTACCCGCTCTGATACTACTAATCCAGATCTTTGGGTATAAGATCTAGATGGCTTGAATATCAAGAGAGAATGAGCTTATACATTCCAATATTTCATGAAAAGAAGCAAAAACATGTAAATGAAGTACTTGGGAGGTGAGGTTCAAAGAGGAGCCTGTTGATTAAGGTTGGTTGTCATTGATGTCAACCCTTGAAGAAAGCCTCGTAGCACAAAGGCTGGGTAATGGACCCAAGATTATTTGATGTAAATATGACTCATTATTTTCTTGTCATGGTTGATAATAAGTAGAAATGGATGAACTCCAAAGTGTTCCCCTTATGGTGAAAGCCCTCACAGGAAGATGCTTTGCGGATTGACTTATCCTAGAAGTATGGTTAGAGAACCCATATTTATTTGTGGAATAATGAGATGACCACCAGTGAATTTTTCAGTGAAACTATCCTAGATGGATAGTTCTTGTCATTCCATTTCTAGTGGTATGTGGAACGTCACATAAATCCTCACGGTTAGAGAGTTATGTCCATGAGAAGTTGGAGAACCCAGGTTTGGGTAATGGACCCAAGTTTGTTTGATGGATAATGGTATTATTTTTGATATATTTTTAGGTAATACTATTCTATATGGATAGTACATGTCATTCCATTTTTGGTGGTATTTGGAACGTCACATAACTCCTCACGGTTTGAGAGTTATGGCCTTACTAAGTTGGAGGACCCTCATATGTCATCTAGAAGCCCCAAAAGGTCAAAGTAGTCAAAGTGGTTTAAGAGTTTTTAAAGGTAAATGATAAAGTGAATTGATGAGTGCACTATAATTCAAAGTGAATACAAAATCAATTATTTAAATAATAAATTTAATGGAGAAATTAGAAGTGGGTTAACCCTAAAATAAGGAAAGTGGGCAAAGTGACCTAGCAAATGTTTTTAAGGAAGCTACTTGGAGAGTATAAATAAGAGGAAAGGCTATCTAATTTAAATCACACTTGAGAATATTGAATACCTATAGGTGTCTGAGGTAACCGAAGGATATCTAAGTCTAATTTATGAGGGAAGGTGAAGAAAAGAAGGTCGTAATTCAAGGAAGGATAAATTCTTTTGATGATGATTTCTAAGGTATGTTATTTACAGGTCATCTCACCATTTTCGTAATAAATGTTTTTCTCAAATGATTCAGACCGTGAAATTTATATTCAATTGAGTAAACATATCCAAGTATCAGTGTTAAAAAAATCAGCTTGTGGTTCGTTTTATTTTTGGAGTTACACTTTGTGGAAAATAGGGTTTGTGGCTAGTCCTGAAACTAGTCAAAAACATGTGTTTTGGGTAACAACATCATAACTTCTTCATAACATATCCAAATTTAGTAAGATAAAAAATTTTGGTTAGATTATAGTCTACAGTATGCTTTGTAACAGTTTTAGATCGATTCAACAAATATTCTGTGTGGGGCATGCTCTACAAGTTCACTCTCTAGAATAAGACAGAATTCAACAAGGTATGCCATTTTTTGTTATAACTAATTTTATGAGAGGTTCCAAGTAGTGACACCTAGAGGAATTTCATAAAATGCATTGAAGAACATTGTGTATCAGTTTCAGATATTTATTCATTACAAGTACAAATTTATGATTATTTCAAGTCAGGGTTGTTGACTAATCCAAAACTAGTCATGTGAGACTAAAGAAAAGTTTGATGTAAATGCTAGTCTCTTGTTGTTTAAGGTTAATGAAGGTTTGCATGTATGTAATCATATACACCAGGTCTATTACAGAGTTATAAATCATATTTGGATGATGAAATTGATGAGGGATTTTGGTTGAGGTACAAGTTGTGTACATGGTTGAGACAAGTAGTTAATGAGTTGACACATACACGAGGTGTACAGTTGATGATGTTGGTACATATTGATAAGTAATAGTTGATGAGTAGTTGACACATTATTGGTACATACTTGGACCATGTTTGGTTTCACTTGTTTATGGTACATGTTGATTACATATTGTTTGGTACAAGTTGGTGCATGGTTGATGCACTTGTTTATGGTACAGGTTGGTGCATGGTTGATGCACTTGTTTATGGTATAGGTTGAGGTACAGGTTGATGCATGGTTGATGAACTTGTTTATGGTATACGTTGAGGTACAGGTTGATGCATGGTTGATGCACTTGTTTATGGTACAGGTTGATGCATGGTTGCTGCATGGTTCAGGTTTATTGGTACATGTTTACAACAGTATATCTCACAGTGATAGTGTGACAGTGGTTCTATCATTCTATTTCTACTTCAGGGTGGTTGGATGGGGCAAGGACATGTGGTTGTAGCCACCTTCTGATTGTAGCCAGAGAACTTAGGGGGTTGTACTCTCCTTCTGGTTGTAGCCAGAGAATTGGGGAGTTGGAACTTCCCTCAGGTTGTATCCTGAGAAACTAGGGGGTTGGAGCCTTCTTCCAGTTGCATCCAGAAAACCAAGGAAGTTGGTGCTTCCAATGAATGTAATTCTTCAAGACATATAAGGAAAATAATTTTGTGGTTTTCTCCTGATTTGGGTTTCCACGTAAAACACTGGTGTACTGTGTATGTGTGTGATTGTTCATTTCTTATTGCTCATTATTCGATAATAATTTTACATTGATATAACACTTGGATTATTTGGAGAAAAAAGATTATAATTACACTATAACTGATTCACCCCCCCTCTCAGTAATCCAACAATTGGTATCAAAGCAGGTTCCTTGAGAAATCTATTTAACCACTAAAAGGTAGATCATGGAGAGTACCAACTCATATAAAAATGGAATACCACACTTTGATGGACAGAAGTATGCTTTTTGGAGCATAAAGATGAAGACATATATACATGCACAGGGGTTTGAAATTTGGAAATCAATTGTAAATGGATACACAGTACCAACATTTCCACCAACAAATGACAAAGCAATGAAACTTGGTCAGAATAATTCCAAAGCTACAAATGCACTTTTGAATGGCCTCAGTGAAATAATATTCGCCAAAGTTTCACGTTGTAAATCCGCTAAAGAGATTTGGAACAAGATTTGAAATATTTATGAAGGAGATACAAAAGTCAAAGCAACAAAACGTCAAACTTACAGAGGTCAGTTTGAAAAACTAAAAATGAAGGAAAATGAGAGTATTGCAGCCTACTTCTTAAGAGTTGACGAAACAGTGAATGCAATCATAGGATTGGGAGAAGAAATCAAAGAATATGTAATTGTTCGAAAGGTACTAAGATCTCTTCCTATGAGATTCAACCCTAATATATTAGCACTAGAAGAAAGATCGGATCTGAACTCAATAAGCATGGACGAACTACATGGAATCTTCATAGCATATGAAATGAGAACTAAACAGGAAAATACAGATGTAAAAGAAGCAACCTTCAAAGCATCCAAAATATCAAAGCAAAAGAAAAAGGAACAAGAACAATATAGCAGCAACAACGATGTCTCAGAAGATGATGAAGAAGTGGCCAACTTCGTCAAAAGACTAAACAAGGGAACCAATGGTAGGTATAGAGGTAAGCTTACTTTAATTTGTTTTAATTGTGATGGTATTGGTCATTTTGCTAACAAATGTCCTCATAAGAAAAAAAAAATGATAAAGGTTACTCAAAAGGAAAACACACATATAAAGGCAAAAGAACTACAAAGAAAGATTTCAAGAAAATCTTATGCATCAAGGAAGACATCTCATCATCAGATGAAGATGAAATCAATGACAATGAGACAGGAAGAGTTCTATTCATGGAAGTAAAAGATTCTCACAAAGAAGACTCTGAAGAAGAATATAAAGAAGCCGAAGAAGGATATGAAGAAGTTGAAGACAAAATTGAAGAGGCAGAAGTTGACTATTGAGAAGAATTAATGTGTTCCATAGAAGTTATCAGAAGAGAAAAGAAGAAAAAAAAGAAACTACAAGTAGAACTAGACAAGAAAGAGGACACTCAAGAACTAGAACAAATGATCACAATATTGAAGATTCAAATAGAAGAAGATAAAAGAATTGAAGAAGCACTCAAAGAACAACTAGAAGAAAATGACAAGATCATTGGAAACTTGGAAGCAGAGATTGTCACACTAAGAAAGGATATTCAAAAGAAAAATATGCAGAATAGCTCAAAATTTATGGATGACATTATCAGTAGT
>JASDQU010374647.1:94841-109828 GCA_032191745.1 Picea mariana
CCACTAGCTCCACTCCATTTATTACCCTCCCTTTTATTCGAGGAGTGACTGACAAAATTACCAAGATCCTCACAAAGGGAAACATTATATAACTATCTACATGCACCCTAACACATCCCTAACACATTAAAATACCCCTTGGATGATATATGTGTTCATTTAATTTTAATAGATATTTTAAGAAAGTATTACTCATCAAGATCTTACAAAAGATTATATTATTTTAATGGATTTTTTTTCTTTCCCGAGTGTGGAAAAACCTACCATAACTTAGTTTTCAAGTGGAAGTGAAGATTGTTGTTATTGGTTTCTATCCATGAATGTGGGTTGACTCATCATTGTTATTCAATGAAAACTAAACCAGATGAAATAACTTGTTGATAGTCCATAAAGGGTAGACTTTCATTCCTGCCAGATTCCTTTTTGTCTTGGGCTATTAACTTATTTCTTTACAACAAGGAAGACTAACCCTTAGCCAATTAGAAACAATTTTATTTCTTACCATAATGCCATAAGGCAATTTCATTCTAGATAGTATTCTCAAGAAAGCCAGTATCCCTTATGGTCATCATTGAGGCTACCTGTAGTGGGGCCATGTTCTTTCTAATAACGTTTAGCCTTAATATCAGACATAAAACCAAATACTACCTCGTGTTGCAATTAACCTCTTACCCGACATTTTATAAAAACAATTCCTTATCAAAATCTTAAAAACATTCATTAAAATAATCTTAAAAACATCCATTAAAATAATGAATATTTTATGAAAGTATTATCCATCAAGCATATAACATTTTAATGAATATTTATCCATTATTTATGAATATTTATCCATTTTAATGAATATTTATCCATTATTTATCCATTTTAATGAATATTTATCCATCAAGTAAAGTATTATGGATTTAGAAAAGTATCATCCATAAAGGCCATATTATTTCAATATTTTAAGAAATTGTTGACCATCAACGTAAGCTAAGTCCACATCTCAATACTAATATCTTGTAGTTGGTGTGTTGCATGACAACACTTATGGTTGGTGTGTTGCATGAAAATATTTTGTCCACGTTCAATGTCCGTTCATAAAAGCCAAGTCACAACAAACAATCAAAGGGGTCCATGATGTAACCATGAAAGTTATGTTCATGATTATAACACATATCAACTACACATACAATCACGTTTTCTCACCTAACTTCACAAACACACATAATCCACCACCTAACTTCACAATACATATAATCACATAAAGCCATGTCATTGAAGGGATGGCTTGTGATCACATGGTGATGTTAATGCTTACGATCTAAGCCAAACAATATTTAGTGAAATTATTACATGACAAGTAAGCATGACAACTTATTTAGTTGAAATTATTACATGGCAATAAATAATATTTATAAAATTTTTGGCATATAAATAATATTTATAAACATATTGATATAAGACAAGTGTGGCATGCTAAAGGAGAGGTATAATGACATGCAAAGAATCTCAGGAGGCACATAGGGAAGATGAATCAATAACTAATAAGTTACTTGTAAAAGGCACATAGGGAAGATGAATCAATAACTAATAAGTTACTTTTAACTAATAAGTTAACTAATAAGTTTTTTAAAACATGCAATTCACAACAGTGGTAGATAAGCCTATATTTTGTGTTAGAAAGAAATTACAGAATACTAATCACGCTGATCCAACACTATCATAGGGTAAGTGCAAACTAAAACAAGGAGAACAAACAATTATGAGAAGGTGGGTAGATTAAACCTTTACAGAAATCTCAATATTTTGCAGTTAATTTAATTTGTAAGCCCATAGTTTAGTTAATGATATTCTACACCCATTCGACTAATATTAACAAGATCTACTATGAGAATAGTAAATTTAGTGAGACTATAGATTAAATAAAACCTATTAATGGTAAGATAAGATATGGGCTTTAGTGCCTCAATCTATATTACTGGTAGAATTAGTTATAATTCAATACAAAATTTATAATTTCAGTTGTCAGTGCAGTACTATTATTTCTATTATCACCCTATTAAATAAAAATTTAGATTCCATTGTTGATATACAATTCTCATTCAAAAGTGACTCTTGAGATTTTAAAGTTACAAGAACAAAGATGTTTTTTTTTACACATATATAGATCTTTACTTAGAAACAAATATAACCACAGTTGAATATTGTAAGCGAAAGATTTTCTGTTGGCCATGTAAACTCCTTTTATGACCTTGCACAACGTCCAATTTCTTCGCCTCCCAATCACAAGACTTCACCGGTACCTCCCAACCAATGCTAAGGGCACTCTTCTTCCCCCTTAGCCCCCCAAGCCGCAAAGGGGCCACACACAAAAACCAGAATGCAATAGCTCCCAAGATTTCCTCACAAGGAAGAACTTCCACTCTTTTCACAAGCTTGGATTCCCAACTCTCACAAAAACACAGTCCAACAAAATTTTGGCAGCACAACATTACTAAGAAAAGTGAGATCATTTTCCCCTCTTCTCCATTTCCATTATAGAAAAATCCCCAATGACACATGTATGCACAAATGATTAACTTTTTAATTAAGATTATTCACCCATACACTTGTCACACTCTCCCCAAGTTGCACAATTAATTACCCTTTTTATTTTATTTTAAAGGCCATTTTCCCTCACATTCCCCAATGTGTTCCTATTTTTGCTCGTAGTTATCCCTTTGTTCCCCAAATTCTCATTTAATGAGTGTCTCCTAACTAAATCTTAGTTAGAGTTGGATTATGAGTCTTCTTTTAGTTAGACTTAATGGTAGTTTGAATCAATATGTTATTCTATGTGTACACCTATTCTCTCATGTTTTATTTATTTCTATTTTAAAAATCCCTTTTATTATTTTCATGCACACATGTGCAATTTTTCCAACCTTTTAATTTTTATTCCCTCTTTTCCTAGAGTTTGATTTTATCTCAAATCTTTTAACTTAATTCACATTTTATTTAGTCCTTTATTTGAATTTAGACTTAGAATTAGTTTAGATTTAGGCTTAGACTCTGGTTATGTTTCTAAGTTTATAATTTACTGATTAATTAATACTTTGTCTTATCAATGTCTAAGAATTTTATTAATTTTCTAGACCATCTAGATTTATTGACTCACATTTTAACTATGCGACGTGCCCTTCAAGACACACCTCTATGCTCCAAGGGTGCCACTCACCTTTGACTAGTTTTGGAAGTTTGTCCGACCCTTTGATTCAACACTCCATTCGGTCGACTTTGTGAGAAACTAAGGGATTCTAAGTAATAAAGATTCTTCCTTATTGCACACCCCTTAGATTTCTTCGTGAGTGACTGTCTCAGTCTTCCCTCACGACATCATGTAACTCACGAACTAGGTAATCATTAACCTATATTTCAGGTCACAACGAGAGTGCTAGTAGGTTGTCTTATCACATAGTTGTCAAAAGATCGCAGGACGACCAAGTCCGTGGTTTGCACAGATATCAGCCTTGAGCACAAAGCACAACATTCACAAAAGCCCATATTGATTTGAGTTTGTGTCTGACAAAGGAATACACACACAGTCTGACAGAAGAAGGCGCAGACGTAAAGCATTGAACGAGATAGCCAGGTCACAATCTTGACAGTTGTGGAATGAGCTGATTATAAATAGATCAATATTTATTTTGTAAAAGGGGGGGGGTGTTCTTCATAGGCTGGAGAGCTGAGTGAGTTTCAGGAGCAGGGCTTTGTAATTTTTCAATTTGTATGCCTGCGGACTTGGATTGTAAATATATGTTATTGAATATTCCTTTGAATCATTTTTATCAGACCGTCTTCTTAGTTTATACGTTGTTTCATGCTTTCCTTCTTGTCTGAATGTAGTATCTGTGATTCATGGATTCCTGAGGCGATGGAGGATCTGTTGCTATCTTTCCCATGTTCATCGTTCATCACTCAAACCCTTCTGTTTTCCTTATTATCTGAATGTAATCTCTATGATTTATGGATTCCTGAGGCGATGGAATATCTGTTGCTATCATGCCCATCTTTCATGGTTCGTTAAACATTCTCATTTTTTCTTATTGTCTAGATGTAGGATCTCTCTGATCTATGGATTCCTGAGGCGGTAGAGGATATGTTGTCATCTTGCCCATTTTTCATGGTTCATCACTTAGACATTTTCTATCTTCTTCTCCTCATCAACACTTAAATCCCTTTGTCCGATAGGCAGTTTAAATGCCTTCCTTATTCACGATACTTATGAATCCATAGCCCAATGGTTCCAAACTTATCTGTAGTTACTTCTGTTATCTTTTCCTCTCTCTACAGTCTCATTGATCTCACCCACTCACACCATTTTAATCCTTTTACTTTATTTTGATGGGTACTGGTCTTATCCTCTTGCAGTTGGAGGGTAAATCTCAGTGCTAACATGAATGGCGACGTTGTCGAGGATGAAAGTGAAGACATCTTACCGGGGAGAATGATAACGAATAGATCCGGTTTTAGATGGTGAACTAAAGCTGGACACATTATTCTGACTACTTATCTTTCACCATGGTGACTCCACTGTGCAGAATCTGTTGGTGACTCCACTGAAAGGATACAAATCAAATGACTATGGAGGCTATCTTGGCCAAGAGGTTTGCCCCATTCAATTTTTCAGCCATAGCTGGTTATCCACATCCCTTGCCTCTAGTTGATGAATGGCATGACCTGCTGTCGAGATTTTGTGAAGGCTGTGAGAATGAAGAAGGTACATTAGATAAGGAATCAACTCTTTCTCTTCCTAGTTCATCTGCATCAAATGAAAGTTGTGTTTGTTGCCTCAGTCAGGAAAGTGCATAAATTGAGTCTGTTATGGAAGCTGATATTCTTTGTATCCCTTTCTCTAAAAATCCTAGATATGAGCAGCCTTCTTTTGACTCATATGATGATGATGATGAGACATCGCTTCCTGGATTGGATCTTGAAAGGCAGCCTATGTTTAGTAGTGAAGAACAATTTTCTCTTGTTGGACAAAAGATACCTCTTTGTATGTCATTCGAGGCTCCTCCTTTGTTTGATCATTATGGAGACAGTGACGAAGATGCTGAGGTGTTTTTCATCTTAGAAGCAGAAATCACTAGCAGCCAACCTTCTAATGAAAGAGAAATCTTTTACAAAGAGCAGCATGATAGAGAGAAAGATCCATCCATTGATATACATGATGAAATGAAGGAGGTATTTTCTTGCCAGTTTAATGTGCCTTATTATAAATTTTATGAACCTGTAGGGTTATATATGGAGTTGAATTTTCCAAAAGCATTGGAGCCTGCAAAATTAATCATCTTATTATCACTTGGAGGTTTTTTCAACATTCCAAAATATGTTTTCATTCTACTGTCATACTTCCCTTACCATTTGTGGATCATTTGCAGTGAAAAGATGAATTATTTTACCAAACAATCTAGGTGGCTCTGGTGGAATTTTTCTTTCACCTAGCACATTGTAAAAATCAGTTAGTGTAGGTTTGTACATAAATAAGCTCCTTCTGGAGCATGTGTGTTTGCTTTATTTTCTAGTAGATAGTGTACATATCAACATGTGGTCCTCAACATGATGTTTTTTGAACTCGACTCCACAACCCAAAGGCTAAGGCACTGGAACTGCGCATTCTTGGCAGCTCGCAGGGAGCATGCCATCCCTTGTGGAGCCAAATGTTATCACATAGCTATCAAAATATCGTAGGATGAGGAAGTCCGTGGTCTGCATAGATATCATCCTTGAGCACAAAGCAGAGCATTCAGAAAGGCCCATACTGATCTGAGTTTGCGTCTGACAAAGGAATACACGCACAGTCTAACAGAAGAAGGCGTAGACGTAATGCATTGAACGAGATAGCCAGGTCACACTCTTGACAATTGTGGACTGAGCTGATTATAAATAGATCAGTGTTTATTTTGTAAAAGGGGGGGGGTGTTCTTCATAGGCTAGAGAGCCAAGTGAGTTTCAGGAGTAGGGCTTTGTAATTTTTCAATTTGTATGCTTGTGGGCTTGGATTGTAAATATATGTTATTGAATATTCCTTTGAATCATTTTTATTAGATCGTCTTCTTAGTTTATACATTGTTTCATGTTTTCCTTCTTGTCTGAATGTAGTATCTATGATTCATGGATTCCTAAGGCGATGGAGGATCTATTTCTATCTTTCCCATGTTCATTGTTCATCACTCAGACCCTTCTATTTTCCTTATTATCTGAATATAATCTCTCTGATTTATGGATTCCTGAGGCGATGGAGGATTTGTTGCTATCATGCCCATCTTTCATGGTTCATCACTTAGACATTTTCTTTCTTCTTCTACTCATCACCACTTAAATCCCTTTGTCTGATAGGCAGTTTAAATGCCTTCCTTATTCACGATACTTATGACTCCATAGCCCAATGGTCCCAAACTGATATGCAGTTACTTTTGTTATCTTTTCCTCTCTCTACAGTC
The DNA here is from genome assembly GCA_032191745.1 of Picea mariana. NCBI lineage: Eukaryota > Viridiplantae > Streptophyta > Pinopsida > Pinales > Pinaceae > Picea > Picea mariana. Next base: position 101,312 of record JASDQU010374647.1, read on the forward strand.
TCACTGATCTCACCTACTCACACCATTTTAATCCTTTTACTTTATTTTTATGGGTACTGGGCTTATCCTCTTGCAGTTGGAGGGCGACTCTCAGTGCTAACGGGTTGTGATAGGGATGCTACCACACCTCTCCCTCAAATGTTTGGTTTATGTGCATGACCCCTTTACTCCTTATGTGAGTCGGATTAGTAAGCATCATCAAACTTGCATCCACTAACAAAAACAATGTCAATAATCCATATACATAAATCATATTGTAATCAATCATATATTGCATGTGCATAAAATGAAATATTCAAAAAAAAAACAATCCACTCCCTAACTCAATCCAGAGTCCAAGGAAGTCCATTGATGCCATAAACATCCATAACATGTCATGTGTCCTTGGACAATAGACAAGTAGACTATCAACCCCACATGATTGAGGTGGAAGTTGGAGTATTAAGGGGACTTTCAAGTGAAGTTGGTGCACATCCTAGATCCTAAATTCAAAGTTCTTAGCAACTGATCCATTAGCCTAGTACAATTCCAATGAACTTGCTATGGTTCTGAAGATGCCACATGAGAACATGAAGATGCCATGTGGCAAGAGTACCCTCAACTTTTTGCGGATTCTAAGGTTATATGAATGCACATTTGTATATATGTGTATAAAGACTCCATTTTGATGTACTTGGAGTTCCTAGAGACACAACTCTGAGACTTCATGTCTGGTCTGTGCTAGATCCTTGGAAGAGAAGTGGGAGTGCCTGAGGCAATGTGGTGTAGAGAAGGTGGTATACTTCCTTGGGCTGTCTCAGATGAGGGGAACGATAGATTTCTGTTTGGAATTGTTGTAGGAGTCATTAAATTGCAAAACTGATGATTTTTGTAATGTGAAATTTATGTATGTATGTACATGTAAACTTGTATGGTGATGTGCACTAATGACAATTCAAATTGTAGGGGGATGGGATTGTAACACCCCGATTTTTACCCCCAATGTAGCATTGTATATTTGCAAGTATTATGAATGGTTGCAATCCATGTGATGTAATATGTAAACATTGCACATGGAAAAATAATAAAATGAAATACATCATTGGCTATATACTCTTAGGTTAAAATTGACTCGATGAAATATTCAAAGTTGTTAGGTTAACAATGGTGGATTTAAGCACATGGTTTTGGTAGCCTATGGTTTTGGAGCTTGTGGATTACATGTAATGAAATCCTTTAAAGTTTGGTGATACTCCATTGTAATGTGTCAAGAGTTAAGAGGTGAAGTTGGTTGGCTTGACATGGTTTGGTTAAGAGAAATAATATATCTATTGTTGGATAGTTTTCCCTGTTTGGGTTTTCCAAGATAAATTTCGTGTGATTTATGTGTGAATGTTGCTATGTTCTTTTTATTTTTATCTCTCTCACATTTTTATTTCCTCACATATGGTATTAGAGCATTTATTGGCTTTAGGGGGACACCTGTGTGGCTGAGGGTTTAGCTCGAGTTTGTTACAAACCTTGTTATAGTGGGAGCTTTGTGGTATCGATTCTTGTGGTGAAAAAAATAGTGAGTAGTTCAAAAATAGAGATCGTAAAATTTAATGGGAAAAGTTTTGAGTTGTGGAAGCTCAATATGGAAGATGTTTTGGTAGATAAATATCAAGGTATCATTGTAGATCTAGGTACTGAACCTACGGGAATGAAAAAAAAAAGAATTGAAAATTTAGATGGGAAGGAAAAGAGCACAATTTGGTTGTGTCATTTAGCTTCAATATTATTGAATGTGTCAGGGGAAGCTACAACGAAGTCATTATGGAATAAGTTAGGGGATTTGTATCAGTTTAAGTCCTTGGTAAAAAATAAAATCCCGTGTAACAAGTTGTACAACCTAAGGATGAAATATGGAGACTCGATTGTTGATAATATGTTATCATTGATGTCAACATGGCACACATGCAGAGGAAGTGCACGGAAGGATTATTTCTACTGTACATGTTGGTGTGTTTAATTTTCTAATTAAATCATCCAAGTCATTCAATTTTCAACCCGAGGTAAGTCTTTTATTACAAGGTCATTGTGCAATGTTTATGCATACAAAGAGCTCTCCTAACACTTTATGGTGAATGAAATCTACTAGTCCTAGCTCACACACTCTCTGCACAACTACTATGAACAAACCATATCCTTATATCAATTTAAAGTTGAAATCAAGTAAGATGCTTAAAGGGAATTATTTAAGAATCAATCCATCTTCTATTGAATATGAACCAATTTCTAATTATCCAATCCTTACTACTAAAATGGAATCTTAAGGAAAATCACAAAACACATTTTTGAAGAGAAAGGAACACGTCTATCAACAATTATAATCCTTTCTTGTAATTAAACAATCCATTTACATGAACTAGAAACACATTCTTGTTGAAATAAAAAATATTCTTCTATAAAGGAAACATACCCTTGTTACAGTTAATCAAAACACACTCTTGCAGAATTAAAATTGAAATGATTGTTGTATTTAATTGAAAACCCACGCATACAAGATTGGAATAAAGCACTTATTGAAAATAAATTAAGAACAAACTCATGCGGAATTGAAATGAACACTTGCTGCAATGAAACAAAACACTTTCTGGAATAAATTAAGAACACACTCTTGACAAATTGAAATCAACACTTGCCGCAATGAAACAAAAATGAAATTGTATTGAATTGAATTGAAAACACACCATTAATAAACCAGACTATAACAACTATACTTAAAACAATTCACTCACATCAATCATCTGCACCAATATTTAAACTAAGGAAAATTAATGACAAGACAATCTATTTATGCTAATCTAACTAATAATACATGAACAACAACCCTATTAACAAGGAGGGCCCTTCCTCCTTAGCAAGGGTGGAAAAACTACATAAACTGCAACTTTAAGCACTCATGAATTGATACCACAACTTTCCATATCTTTATTATTCAATCAAAAGGTGCAGATACAATTGTTGTTACTCATTCGTCCGTCGACTATTCTCTATTTTCCCAAAACCAACCTAACCTGGGAGCAAATATGCTCTACCCTTTTAAACTCTTTCTTCCTCTTCTAATCTTGGAAAAATTACAATTATGAACAACCTTGAGAATCTTTTGATTCTCAAGTTGTTCGATGTCATCTTGATTAATAAGATACACAATATTTCCTCTAACCAATTACAACTTAGATAAATGAATTTTATGGAAATAGTCGGTTGAACTGTCCTAATTATCTGGGTGGAAATATCATGTTTATAACATACAATTGTCATGACTTAAGGTAAGCCACATCATAAATATAAATCAATATTTTTTATATGGGTCCACATATCAATGGTCAAGTCATCATTATGCGGTGATCCTTTGGCGGTAACAATATTCTATAATAGCGGTGTTTGCGTACCAAATATAGGAGTAGAAACACCTCAAAATAGTAGCACCTTGAAGTAGTAGCACCTCGGAGTAGAAACAACTCATAGTATCAATTCCTTGGAGTAGCATCACCTCGGAGTAGCAGCACCTCAGAGTAGTAGCACCTCGGAGTAGCAACACCTCGGAGTAACAATACCTTGGAGTAGCAGCACCTCGGAGTATCAGCTCCTTGGAGTAGCATCTAATTATTCTGCAAGATTCTTTATCAATTAATAAGTAGTTACCCAACACAGATATCATCCTTCCCTAAATGTAGGAAAATATTAAAGAATCAATGCATCAAATGGAATTAACATACCGGTGTCAAAAAGGTAATTCTTGGACCATGATAGTTATGGAAAAGGTGCGAATAAGAAAGAAAAGGTATGAGATAAGTAACAAAATGATGGAAAAAAAGGTGTCATTCCCATGATTCAACATCTCCCCCCAACCAAAGCAACTGCATGTCCTCATGAATCCCATTAGTATGAGTCCTCAACCTCTTGTTTTGTATGAAGTGTAGTAAGTTTATATGCTCCAATAGTATCCTCAATGCCGATGTATCCATTACTCATCAGAAAATCCATCCAATAATATTTCTCATACTGAACTTGATATTGTTGCTGGTATTGTCTTGTAGGGAGACAAATAAGAGGTAATATATATATGAGTCCGAGCCACCTAGATACACACTTTGTCATACACTCCATATACCCATTCACTCTTTGTAAATCATGGCCAAAGTTTGGTTATCCATATGGATATCATCTTCTCAATGTCTCATCAGAGGTTTCCCACCTAAGCTGACTTCCATCCAGGGCATCCTTCAACTGCAAATTGATACATTTGGGGAATATATCCAAAACAAGTATCCAAATCTCAATTAAAGTAGCATCTTGTTCATATGTACTCAAAAACCGATTATGTCCCTTGATTATGCTGGAAGTAGGCGTAGGTTCTCCCCTAACCCATAACAATTTCTTGGCCCGACTTGCCTTGATGGCCTCATGGGATGCCTTCCATTTTTCTTGGTTCCTGATGAATGAAGTGAAATCCCTCAACTGGATGTCTCCAACACAATGAGATAAGTTAAATTTCCTCCCCCCAAACAAAACATATTCATGAAAGTAAATTTCACAGAGCAGATGTTGGTATGCAAGACTTCTCTAAAAGAAGGTCTTCAAGAAGGAAATGGTGGTATCAAAACTTCAAGTCCTATCTTATTTTATGGCCATCAATTGAAACAGGAGGAATTGCTCATGCAAAAACAATGGATAAGCATGGGATGGGTTTCTTCAACTTACCAGTTACTGTGCCAGGTTGCAAACTTTCATTTTTCTATATTGCAGGGTTTTGACTTGATCTTCTAGTTCCTTCAACCTCTACCCCATTCTCCTCATATTTTCCTTTCTATGTTCCTAGAATGCTAACTCTTCTGCCCATATTTCTCTTAAATTCCGAATAACCTTTCTATGTTCCTGAGTAGAAATCATCCCTTCTTGGAGTGATGTGGCCAACTGTTTCCACTTATGAATTTCGAAAATCAATATATCAACATTGGGGGATGTTGTTATACCATTTTCCTTCTCAAATTGGATGTTCTCATTTCCAAGAATTGTTGGTTCTTGTGTAGCAACAACCTCTGTGACATGACTATCCATATTCCCCTAATAAATCTTAGTTGTTTCCCCAATTCTCTATTGTTCTTTTTATTCCTGAGTTGCAACACTCTCATTGGTGATGAGGCAAGGATCTTTCATTGTTGCATCCAGTGTTGGTTCCTCTTGATCAGTTTGGGTGGCTTCAACATCCCCTTTGTCTTCCTCAATACATTTTATTTGTGTGCCGATTGAATTAAAATTAGATGGTGGAACATCACTCGATGTGCACCCTACTTTAATAAATATTTCTCTATATGATGGAAACAGTTATGGCCTGCACTTGTTTGTCCCTGAGATCATGGTTTTAAGGTCACCTAACTTTTCTAATAGTTGAGAAACTTAAGCCAGGGTTCCCAAACCTGAGGAAGTTTCACCCTATTGAAAATTTCCTTTTAAGACCTCGAGTTGTTTATCAAGTTTAGAGTTTTCTTCCTTTAATTGATTTACTTACTCATGTATGGATATAGATTTACCTTGCTTAAATCTGGTAATTCTTTCCCTTTCCTTTGTTTTCCTTTCAATAGATTGTTTCTCAACATGTTCTTGTGGGCACTTAGCATCAGTCCTTGGTTGAGCTGGTATTGCTGCTGAAGAAGACCCGGTTCTTATTTCCTTTGTTTTCCCCTTTTCTATAGTAAATTTTTCTTCAATAGGTTCTTTTGGGCACTCAGTGTTGGTCGATGGTTGGACTAGTGTTGCTGCTAAAGAAGACCTCACTTTCCTTGTCTTTAATTTTTCCTTCTTTACAATAGTTCATTCTCTAGCAGGTTCTTTTGGAAACTTAGTACTAATCAACAAATTGAATAATTGGGTTGGTGCTACTATTGAAGAATACCTAGTTCTTCTCTTAGGGGTGTCCTCATTAATCACTCGGGGTGATCTTATTTTCCTTTTCTTGTGCTAAGAGTTCTCTTATATGACCGGAAAGGGTTTGTATTCTTCAACAAGAGGGTTTTCTTATATGACGATTTACATCGGATTTGGTAATGATGGGGTATAATGGAGGCATTGTGTTATTTATGGCAGGTCAGCATGGAATCATGTGTCTTGTAATGACATTCATTCCCCGCAACTAAAGGTGGAATCCTTCCTCGGCTAATGTGGTAGGGTTCGACAGTACAAGTGTAATGACACGTTGAACATTAAAATCATGGGAGAAAGTAGGAAAAGACATACTTATGGGGCCACTTACCGTACGTCCCAAGAAAAAAAACGAGTGTAAGTCGTGGCCTCTCGTGGATAATGATGTGTTGTCTGTTGTGAGTGCTCTTTCTGAGGTACAAATATAGCAATGTCATACATGAGTTCCGGTGCAAGATCCGAGAGCTGCAATAGAATGTCACATCATTGAGCTAATGAAAATAAATGAAAAAGTAGTGATTGTTTATTAATTGGGTTAGTTTTCATTGATGTCAACCCTTGAAGAAAGTCCGGTAGTGAATTTTGGTAGCACAAAGGTTTGGGTAATGGACCCAAGTTTGTTTGATGGATAATGGTATGTGTTTTGATATATTTATAGGTAAGACTATTCTAGATGGACAATACATGTCATGCCATTTTCGATGGTATGTGGAATGTCACATAACTCCTCACAGTTAGAGAGTTATGGCCATGTGAAGTTGGAGAACCCTCATGAGTCATCTAGAAGCCCCAAAACGCCAAAGTGTTTGCAAAATAAATTATTTAAATAATAAAGTTAATGGAGAACTCCCTAAAATAAAGAAAGTGGGATGCTACATGAAAGTATAAATAAGAGGCAAGGCTCTCTCATTTAATCACACTTGAATATCATTGAATATCTATTTTTGTGAAAGGTTATTTGGGAAGGTATCATTGATAGAGAGAAATTGCAGCAGAAAAAGTGCGGTAGGAAAACTGCGACAGAAAAAGTGTCAGAAAAAGTGCGACATAAAAATCGTGGTAGAAAAAGTGCGGCAGTAAAATCGCGGTAGAAAAAGTGCGGAAAAAAATCACGGCAGAAAAAGTGCGGAAAAAAAATCGCAAAAACAACATGGTTGGGGTCTATTTATGAGAGATATGACACATATTTTTTGAGGTATGTTTTGTGAGCTAGGGTTTAGCTCTTGAGATGGTATTGGATGTTCAGTATTGATGCATATATTAAATTTGTTGAGGGATACAATTGGTATTTTGTTGTTGGTATTTGGCATATGGGTATTGGTCTTTTGGTTGTGATGTGTTGCTGAAGTTGTTGGTTTAGCTTGAGGCTACATAACAGTGAGGTTGTGGCACATGGCTTGATGTAAGGGCTTATGGTATTTGGTTATGGATAGTGGGATGTATTGCTAGAGAACTTTTGATGGTTATATTGGTAAATGTACTTGGTGTATGGTTGAGGTACATGGTTGAGACAAGTAGTTGATGAGTTGGCACATACATGAGGTGTATACTTGATGATGTTGGTGCATCTTGATGATTCATAGTTGATGTGTATTTGATGCATGATTGGTACATATTTGGTGCATGGTTGATGCACTCGTTGATGGTACATATTGAGGTACAGGTTGGTGCATGGTTGATGCACTTATTTATGGTATAGGTTGATTACAGGTTGTTTGGACATGTTATTGTGACAGGGTATTTGTACAGGTTTGGTGCATGGTTGATGCATTTGTTTATGGTACAAGTTGAGGTACAGGTTGATGTATGGTACATGTTTTCACAGGTTATTGGTACAGGTTGTTACAGGTTGATTACAGGTGGATTGGTATAGGTTTACAACAATATATATCACAGTGATAGTGTGATAGTGGTTTCATCATTCTACTTCTACGTCAGGGCAGTTGGATGGGGAAAGGACATGTGGTTGTAGCCACCTTCCGGTTGTAGCTCGAGAACATAGGGGGTTGTAGCCTCCTTCTGGTTGTATCCAGAGAATTGGGGAGTTGGAGCTTGATCTGAATTTATGCAGGAATGTAACAGAATACACAAATAACCATGAATACAAAGATGCAATAGAAATAATACTTCATTTCATTAATATCAAATAACTGAAATTTATTTATAAACAGAATGAAAATAAACTAGCTAGGGCACTGATAGCTTATCTCTGAGAAGAGATGTGGTGGCTATAGGCCTCTAAACTCTATGTTACAATGAGGCTCGAAGGCCTATGTATCATTGAGAAATAATGGAAACCCTAAACATCCAAAAAACTAACCCTAGGAGATGAAATGCCAGAATATGGGCCCCGTTGGGGTAAATTGGTACATCAATTTATCGAGGTCGTAGCTTTGGTATACTATCTTCGTTTGACGCACATGATACATTGTTAGAAATATCTATCCGAGGACTACAATGATGATAGTGAATATAGAGTCTGGAACGAACTCATATTTTCCAGATGTTTGATGCCCAAAAAATGGTCCCCATTAGGAAGCAATGGTCCCCATTGCGTTGAGTTACTCCATG
>JASDQU010374648.1:0-58868 GCA_032191745.1 Picea mariana
TGAGCGTGTTGTGGGATTCAGTCAAAGGAGGAGAGCCGATGGCTTTCCAGCAGGTAATAGACATGACACACGTCAAGGCACCCTAATCAATAACTGTTCTACAAATGCTTTTGTCGGAGACAATAACTTGTATTTGGAATGCGAGTTGAGGGGGTAACCTTGGAATGTGATCTTCCAAATCAAAAATTATTAAATTCATATCCGTAGGGTCGATTCCACCAATAGCTTTCAATAATGCCTTCTGTTGTATAGGACAACTCTGAAGGACTTTGAGGGCTGACATCACGGACGATGCTTGGGCCAGATCTTCGACAATACTATAGTTCTGGGCAACAGGTGCATGGGGATTTAAAGCCAATTTTCAAACAACACCCTTTGGAGGAGGGCGAAGAACTGTATCTAGGCTCAATCATTCGAGATGAAGAGGACTGTTGGTAGGTGGAGTCGTAGGAGATGGTTGGACCAACTAAGGAGGTATCGCATCAACCTTCTCTTTGGAGGAAGAATATCTTTGGCTCGAGTAGTAAGTGTGATGCCATTTTTCTTTGAATCGCCTGTACACATTAAGACATAGGATGTATTGGAGGGGGAAGGTTGGTCATGAATGAACAATTGGGCATGTTGTTGAGAAGGGAAGGGTTGTGACAATACTACTGGAGTGGGGGGTTTCGTGGTCCCTTGAAGGAACTTAGTAACCTCGGCTCATCGTGGACAATCCTTAGTGTAGTGATCATCACCGCAGATAAGACAAGGGTATTGGGGTTTACGCTTATCCCTATCGTCAATAGGTGGTGGTTTGGTTTTCTCAGTTTGCGAATTATTTTTGTCCTCCTTGTTCTTACCCTTTCCTTTTCTGGATTTGTTTTTACCGGTGGGGGTAGATTGAACAGAATTTACCTCAGAAGTCTTGCTGGTGGGAGGGGTAAGAGATGGAGCATTTTGAACATTAGAAGAAATAGGTTTGGGGTTGTTGCTAGAGGTTTATACAGAATGAGGTTGGGCATGGAAAGTGCCAATCACACCATCGGCTGCATGAGAAGCAGTAGGAGTAGTTGAAGTAGCGGAAGTAGAAGGATGAGGCACATCAGGGAGTAATTCGTAAAGAGTACCCATTTGTGAGTAAAAGAGGTCAAGGTATTGAGCATGACTAATTGTCTGTTCTTCTGTGACAACTCCACCCATGGCGATGTCACGAGCGATGTTGTTCATGAATGATTTCATGAACCACTCTGCCAGCAACTAATTGGGAAGTTCGAGTTTGATGAGATGTCGTCTCCATCACCACTCATGAATGTGATCAGAGATATGAGTGGCTTTGGTTTGTTTGAAAGAACTCAAAATCTCGGTTCTCATTTCATAGCGGATCAGTAATTGGTAGTGGCTGAGGAAAGCCATAGCGAGGGTGTTGAAGTCAGTAAAGAAGCCTCATGGTAACTCGATATACCACTACATGGAGGAACCTGTGAGGGTTCACTGAAAAAGGCATAAACGAATAGAGTCATCCATCAAGGATTTGGATGAGCACCAAAGGTGAAAATTCATTACATGATTGTTTTGGTCCTCTCCCGGTTTACCATCGAATTTAGGGATGTCATATGGTAGTTTGGCCGGTATGGTGGACCATTGAGGAGAGTGACGGATTGGATCATTTAAGATCCTCGACAGATCCGAGAGGTCCAGAGTGGCTAAGAAAGGTAACTATCTATTCACATGCGGGTACTAGTGAATTTGGGGAGGGAGTCCCATCGGTAAACCAGTGGGACCATAAGCAGTCTGCATATAATGCGAAGATCTAGGCAGATTCGGTTTTTGGTGTGGAGGCAAGTAATTCATAGGGTTGTACCCTTGAACTAGGGTGTGGGGTTGAGCATTCAAGACCCAAATAGGATTAGACATGTCTAGATATGGTTGGCCTGTACTAGGGGGTATGACGGAGCTAGCTTGAGGCTGTTGCCCCCCAGTCAATTGAGGATTATGTTGTATAAGATAATTCCAATACTGGGCCAAGGATGGAGGTATTTTTTTTCCATAGGGTGGGGTCAGTGGGGGTTTCCCTCCAATTAGGGGTTGCATCCAAATTAGGATTTTTCCTACAGGGGGGGTTGAGTTTGGCCTCCTTGGTGAAATTGTCCACCAACAAGAATCTAGTAACTAGGTGTGAAAGATAGGATGGTGCCACTAGGATCAGTGCCTCTGATAGAGGATGGAAGAGGTCCTCTGAAAGGGGGTGGAGGAAGTGTCAGAATGAAACTGGGAAGATGGTTGCCAAAAGGAGTGGAACCACCAGGATTTTCATATGTGATTTTTTTAGGAGCAGGAATAGAAGCATTCAATGCATGATATCTGGGTGGAAGTGTTGGGGTGACTCTGGGCAAAAGCAGTGTGCCAATGGGGGCTTGGCTAGCCATAGTAATCCCGGTGTGAGGACTCATAATATCTGGGACCATTGTCTAATGGACCATTTGTAGAGGGAGACTCAAGATGTGGTTAGCTCGCAAAGCGTCTGTACCAGGAAAATAATATGCAGTAGTAAAAGGTACTGCGTTTGGATCAGATGTTTTAGGCAGCTCAGGTGCGACAGTGATATCAACACCTGCTCCTAAGCCAAAGAGATTCCGTCTAAAAATGCCAGTAGTCCAAAAAGGATCTTGACCTTCAGGTCCTATGAAAGGTCCAGTTGGTGACCCAGAAGACTAAACAACTAGATCTCTAGAAGAATTCACTCGAACAATACGTCTCTTAGAGTCGGTGGGAAGTCGAAAGTCCTCTCGAGAATTGGTAATTCTGAACCGTTCTAACGAGTTAGTTCTTTCCACTTGTGAAGTGGCGATGTCTTGGACTTCACTCTGTTGAGGAGAGCCCTCCAGTGAGTTGGTAGGAAAGGGTTGAGAACCTTCCAGATCTTCTGGGGGTAGGCCTTGCATTCTATGTGAACGACATGGAGGGTCAATTATGATTGAGTTAGAATCTTACGAAAGAAATTCTATGGTCAACTTGGGTAAACAAACAACACAGGCTAGTAAAATCTAGGAAGAAAAACCAAGCAAACAAGACCTTCCAATTCCAAAGTCACTAGTTGGTGATGAAATCCAACATCGCGACGACGAGACAAGAAGGGGTTGGGCTAGGGTGGAAAAGTTACGTTGACGACCTTCTTAACAGACTTACACCCTGGTGCAAGCTCCCACACATAATCGTGGGTATGCCCTCCAAGGAGCCCGAGTGAGTTTGGCCAACGTCGATTCTAGGTACCGTGAAGACTTGCCCTTTCACAGTCACCTTGTGTAAGATCCTAAGAAGGTAGGCTACTAAGGTTACCACCAACAACAATAATTCCTTGGGGAACAGTCGACAGTCTAATCCACATGCAAGGGAAAGGTATCTAGCCCGAAATCAGCTTGAGAGGCTTCCACTCATCATTGTGGGTATACCTTCAAGTGACCCCCATAATACGTGCAATCTCTACACCAATATCAACAAAGCAGGGTGAGTAACTCTGTCAATCTCAATGCGACCTCGGGTTTGACCCTTGTGTGACAAGGGCTTCCCAGGAAAAAATGTTGCAAATGGAATTTGACACTTCTTATCACAAGATACTATTGTGTGTTTTGTGATTTGGAGAGTGTGTCTCACTGCCTATCCCAAAGCTCTAGCCTAGCTAATGTTGGTGTAAAAGAGACCTAGAAGAAGTTACTAGTTGAATTTTAGAATTTCACAATATTATTAAAGGCTATTGTTACTCAGAAGGAGATGGAAATGAAACCGATGTTGTGTGAGACTCTGACCCAACAATGCATAAATAGGAATGAATGATACAAATTTTTTGTTCAATGAATCCTATTTACAGGAGGGAAAGAGGAGTTTTCTAGAACAATGTGAACTACGATGTATGATCTTCTCGGAAATGCAATATCAAACAATCATGAACAATGCAAATTCTCTGTTCATTCTCTTTCAATACTTGAATACCAATATTTTCAAATAAAAAGTTGCTTAAAAAAAGAGAAAATGTCTTTAATTTTCATTAGAAACCAAACAACAGTGGTGGAACTAAGAAAAAACAAGCAACCAATGAAAAAGAAATACCTAACAAACACCCAAACTAATCTTTCAATGAAGACAAAAATAACAAACTGACAAGACCAATCTCTTCAAATGCACATGGGTAACAATTTTCCAAGTAATAAGCAATTGAAAAGGACAATTAATCTCAACTTTTAAACCAATCACAGGCTCTCAACCCAACAAGCACTTGGATTTCAAAACCGAAGATTATATCCTTGTCATGAAAAGGTCAAGAGGTAAAAATTGAGAAAATCGTGATCAAGAAGAGCTTTCAATTTCCAGAAACTAATCATTCACGAGATTTGAAGTCAAGAAACATTCAATCACTGGCCAGAGAAGTTCTTCATAGACATAAATAAATCTGGGCATATGAGGAAACAAAAGACTTAATCCAAAAAATTTGCAAGTGGGTTCGTAGGCTGGTAGTGGGGTACAGTGCGAGAATCAAGGATTCTCGCAGGCTAGACATAGGCAGGGTGCGAGAAGTTCACACTGAACTTAACAACAAGGTGTGAACTTTAGTAGTTCTCGCAAGCTATAGAAGGGTGCAATGCGAGAAGCTTTGTAATCAAGCAAATTTTGGAAAAAAGACAAAAAATTTTAAGGAACTTCTGGATCCAGGGAGTCTATAAGGGTCTCCTCAAGACTCAGATATTGATGGGAATAAAAAATGGTAAGTTAAGAGCAAATGGCCAAGGAAAAAACACCAAAAATGGGTTGTATCCCCAGTGGAGTCACCAATTTTGTTATCGGACAAATCAGTAGGTGTGGACACTAACAGATCTCCCTATATCCACCTAGATCTAGAACAAAATAGGACAGGACACGACTCTTTCCCTAAGTTGTGATCATTGAATCTACTAATAAGAAGGAATAAGTGAAATACCTTTATATCGCTTCCTTAGGTCTATGTTGTTCCTGCTTCACTCTGGTACTCTTGTGAAGTTAGGTCCAAGACAACAAAAACCAACCAAAGTGAATATAGAAAACTATATTCAATGTCAACCTATGCATATGATCAAGGATTTATGCTATAAAATAAGAGTCATTTTATGGGAAAGGGACATGTCGTTGTATTATATTAATTGAAAGTAGAAGATACAACCTAACCGACTTGATGTTGCAAGATTCCTTTCAGTGACCCTTGGTTCCAACACACACACTTGCTCTGTACTTGCATGAAGAAGATCCAATACCTCTTGATAGACCAAATAGAGTCTTTAAGCTTCTGTCCAAGCAGGGTTCTTCACACAATTCTTTCACCAATTCTTCATTCAATCTTGCTTAACCTTTTCCATGAGAAACCTTTCAATATATAGGAGAAGGAGATATGGTTAAATGGATGAGGATGATCCCACCAAATCTGAGAAGTTAGTAGAATGACAACCATGCGAATTCCAACTCATTTTCTAGAAGATTCCCTTCTAGAACCTTCGGGACCTCTTCTCCTTTCCAATCTTAAAAACAGGTTAGCACCCTATATATGGAGCATCCTGTGAACAGTTCACACCCTAAGTGTGGGTGGCCTATGAGAATGAGGTATTTTCGCACCCTATACCAAAGGCAACCTGTGAACTCATCTTAAAAACATGTTTTTGGAAGAAGACAGGAGCCACGTTTCTCAGGCAAAAAGTCCTTGTTGGGAGCCTGAATACATCACTATTGAGACATCACCAGAGTGACCAAAATCATGTGTAACAGACAAGGAAATAAATAGAGACCCCTATAGAATCCTTTGGGGTGACACGATCATGCCATAGGGCATTGGGTAGTGTGTATTCCAATTTCTCTGTTGGTCGACTACAATACGTTTTAGAATACATATTATTTTTTTGTTCATAGATTCATCCAATCCATTTCCTTGAGGGTAATAGTTGGCTGAATATTTTAAGGTAATCCAATTTTCCAAACAAAACTCATCCAATTTCAACAACAAAAAATGTGTTGTGTTATCAAATACAAGAGAGTTGGGCACTCCAAACTTGGTTATGATATGTTATTCAAGAAAATTCATTACCACTTCATAATTCACCTTAGTTAGTGGTATTGCTTCAGTACAACATGTAAAGTAATCAGTAGTAGTTAGTATACACATGTGATTCTTGGATTAGTGAGTATTAATATAAAAAAAATGTTCAGCCCCCATTGTTCGAAGGGCTCTTCAACAACAACATGTTGAAGTGAGACAAATACTCTTCTCTCTCTTCCAGTTGATTTTTGGCAAGTGTCACAAATGCGAGAGTAAGCTTGAGTATCCTTAAACAATGTCATCCAGTGGTACCCATCTCTTAATATTTTATGAGAAATGGCCTCCATCTGGCCCATCATGCAGGTCTTTAAGGACTTTGTCAACATCTTGTTTCTCAAGACAACGTAGTAGGACTCCATCGTAATTTTTTTTGAACAAGATAGCATGGAACAAATGATATTGTAATGATTTTAGCCTTGGAGCTCTCATTTTTTTGGAATTGAGATGGTCCATAGGTGTACCATTATGAATATCGTACTTGAGATCATTGTAATAGGAATTCTTAACATATGCAATATATGGGACTTGTTGTGTGTAGAGGGTTGGTTCCTCTTTCCATCCATCTTCTTCTTGACTTTCAACATGCATGATTCCAATTTCCAATTTACAAAGGCATTGACCTTTGAAGATATTTTTTGTTTTAAATTCAAGGTCATACTCTTGTAAGGAAGTCATCCAATTACACCGTATCTCTCCCAACTCTCTCTGTACAAAGAGATATCATACCTCTGGTTGAGGAACGATCACTTTGATATGATTATTAAAAATATATGGTTTGAATTGTTTGATGGATTTGTGGACTACAAAATATTGCTTTTCCACTGGTGGGTAATTTAGTTCAGTTCCTTGTAATATAGTGCTCATGAAAGTGATGGGGCATTCATTCCCTTGTGTGTCCTTCTGTGTGAGCACTAATACAAGAGAATGGTCAAATGGAAAAGTACAACAATAAGTCCTTAGTAAAATATAGACTTTGTAAAGACGATGCAACTACTATAGAAGCCTTGATATTCTCAAAGGAATCCTTTTCAACAAATGTCCATTTAAACTAAACATATTTCTTTATCATTCTTTGAAGAGGTTTCACAATTTCAGCAAAATCTGGGATAAATTGTCTTACAAAATTGATCTTGCTGAAAAAAGACTGCATGGAAATTTTTTTGTGAGGTGGTCGAATTTGCATAGTAGCCTTAGTTCGTTATGGGTCCACATAAATTCCATCTTTAGAAATGACATGCCCCAATATAATACCTTTTGAAACAACAAAGATGGTTATTTTTGGGATTAAGAAAGATGTCGTACTTTCTACACCTTTCAAATATCTATTTGAGGTGCTTTGGTTTATCATCTCTTTGCTTATAATAAACATTAACGTAATCAATATAAATCACCACACTTTGACCAATTAGACCTTTGAAACTGATGTCCATATCTCTTTGGAAGGTAGAACCAATGTTTATTAGTCCAAAGGGCATTATGTGATATGTGTATGTCCTCCACTTCATTTTGAAGGTGGTGTTTAATCAGTCTAGTTCTGCTATGAGAACCTAATTGTAACCTGAAAAACCGTCTAAAAGGGTAAACATCTCATAACTAGAGACAAGTTGTGGGATCTTTTCCATAGGGGGGACTGGATAGTTTTCTTTATTGGAGGCCCAATTCAGATTCTAGAAATCTATGAAAATTATTATTTACCCTGACTTCTTTTGACATGCACCATATTAGACACCCAAGTTGAGTGACGAACCTTGAAGATGATCTGGGCGTCTAGTAGCTTCTTTATTTATTTTTGAATGAGTGGTTCAAGGGTCGTATGTATTCTCCTCAAATTTGGTTGGAATGGCTTGACACCTTGTTTGATTGGAATCACATGTTGAATGATATAGGTGTCGCAAGTCTTCAAATATTAATATGTCCAGGAAAAAACATCACAATACCTTTTGAACAATTGTGTAAACATATGCTTTTATGCCTTTGAATAACAAGTGCCTAAATTGATGTACTTAGGTTTCTTTGGTGTACCTAGATTCACCAAGAAATGCATCATGGTAGAGTTGTTCGTATTGGGGTTCATTGGTTTTATGAAGTTATTTTGAAGGTTGAACAACTTCTCGAGAGACAACACATTCCTAGGTATGCAATTTATTTTCACTTTACTTGCTTCATCTCAATTGTTATGAAGATATTGTTCATGATGTTCATCATCTATTATAGAGCCTTAGAAGACATATGAGTTGGTAAGGAAATTGATGATCTTAGTATTGTTATTGAATACCATCTAGTTCATGACATTATTTGATATATAATTCATGAAGATGATTTCAAAAGAAAAATCGTCCTTAAGAGGCATATATCTAGAGGTTGCATTAGTCAAAATGTCTACAACAACATTTCGACAACGAGGTATAGATTAGATGTTAAAAGATTCAAAAGAAAAAAGTAGATTCCATGCCTCTTTTTTATAACCCCTCAAATGTGGATATAGGAAGGGAATGGTATTTCTTACATGTCAGACAACTATTTCTGAATCACCAAATACTTGTAAGCATTTTACCTCAAGGTCAATGGATTTTTTAAAATCTTGGACCAAGGCTTCATATTCTGCAGTATTATTGGTGCATTTGAATTCCAAATGGTAGGATATGAGTTTTTTATGTTGATGTGGATCGATAAGAATACATCCTTCCCTGAATCCTTCCTAATATTTGGATCCATCAAAGAACATAGTCCAAATGTTCGTATATACAGACGGGTTAATTATAAAATAACCTAATTCTCTTAATACTATATAAGAATTATGATTATTCTCGTCTCATGGAAGGAGTTAGGAATGTGTGGCTATTTGAATTTCACATGGTCATGTTTCATAACAACCAAGGTCATTATCTAATAAATAATTACCCAAAATAGTATCAACAAAGTTGATAGGCTCATTTTTGCCTTCCACTATTGTTATTGTGTGCTTCATGTGAGCCTTGTTGCCTACATGCATCTAATTGGGGTTACCTTTGTACGGGAGCCATAAGTGGGACCAATCCATAGAGAAATAGCCTTCAATATTAGATGACCAATCCCTACTCAACAACAAACCATACCTTTATGGGATGTCAACAAAAACAATGTCAATAACTTGATGCACTCTATGATCAGATGTGAAGGATAAGATCCTGCCACTAAGAGGGGGGGGGGGGTGAATCAGTGACACAACAATTATATCAATTTTTCATTTATTAATGCAAAAAAAAATTTAACACAGTATTTTATCGTGGAACCCAATTGGGAAAACCATAAACTCTTTTATATTAACTGCAAAATTTGTTTTACATGTTACATAGAAGGAAGATATTCTTCCTCTTCGATCAACACCAACTGATCAGGATGCACCCACACCCTTTTTTCACCAGAACCAACTAATAGGAGGCTATGACCCCCTGTTTAGTCAGCCACAACCGACAAGGAAGCACCAACTCCCTCTGCAGGCACCAACATACCCTTGCACTACCCAACCACCCTTAATGCATAAGTATTTTCAGCTTTCCTTCCTGGAATCTGCTTCAGCTTTTGATATTCTAATATGGACTGCAGAGACACTTTATTCTCACCACACTTCCTCGGTTATATAATATTCATAACAGTGTGAGTTATAATGCATTGTGTCCTTTCGTTTGGACCATCGCACCTCTTCGATTAACTTTACCATAATCATTGTTTTATCATTTTTACCGTGAAGGATTTTCATAAATTGATCACAGTTATGGATCAATTTCATGCTCTAAAATCGATCCTGAATCTTTGTTATTTTCACATAGAACGACTTTAGCAAAGGCGTTTCCTTCAAACCATTACATGTGATTGAGTGTTACAGAACCGCAGGCTTATCAATTATAGTGACGTATCATAACTTCCTTTTAAAAATCTTATATCATATGACCATCAGTGGTGACCAAATGCTAGGACAAACAAGTGCTTGAGCGCTCATCAAATCAATGGTCATGATTTAACATTATAATGAGTTGGATGGCTGACAGAACTTCGCACTTAGGAACTTCGGGATTTCAACATTTCAAACCTTCTAATTAGATCGGACAGTTTATTTCATGTAACCAGGTCAACGGTCAACTTTAATCCTTACGCTGATCCTTTCACTGCTAAATCCGATGGCTAGGACTTAATCAATCATCAAGATGGATGGCCACCTTTTACTCCGGGTCTTCGGACTTCATAGATTTCAACTATCAACTCCTTCTTTCCTCTAGAGTGATCACCTGCTGAGTCAGTCATAAAAAAGTGGAGATCGCTTGCTGTCGGTTAATGCTTCCACTTACACTATCCTTCCACTATAGTGGATCGACGAACAAGAATGCTCCCGAAGTGATCTTCAGATCAGATGTCTCATTTCCACTTCAAGTCTTCAGCATCCGTGACTTTGGGACTTTGGTAAAGTGCTGGTGGTAAAACTCCCAAAGAAAAACTCTCGGAGTGACATAACTTGCTTACGTCACTTGATGATGTGTCATGATCCGAGTAACTGCCATGTGTCACTCAGATTCATGATTTTCACATACCTGAAATGCCAATTCAATTTGACACTTGTCGTTCTCTTACTGTGCCATGTGTCCTTGCTAATGTAGACTGTTGACATGGTCTGTCACAGTTTCTTCCTGATGTCGACGTAGATCTCCCTATGTGCCACATGTTCATATCCTTGATCTAACAATCATGATATTATCTGAAGGGTATCTCAAATTGATGACCTGAGATCTTTCTATGATTCAACGGTCCAGATTTCATTGGGACTTCCCATTTCATGATGTCGGAGGTTAGAGCACCTCCTTTCTTCTATTCTCAATTTCCCGATATCCACTTATGTCAGATCGACGGTCCATGACCCTCCACGATCCAACAATGCATATTTCATCGGGACTTCGCATTTTGTGATGTCGGAGATTAGAGAACCTCCTTTCTTCAATTATCGATTTCCTGATATCCGCTTATGTCATATCGACGGTCCACGACCCTCCACGATCCAATGGTCCATATTTCATTGGGACTTCACATTTCAAGATGTCAGAGGTTAGAGAACCTCCTTTCTTCAATTCCTGATTTCCTGATATCCTTTTGTGTCAGATTGACAGTCCATGACCCTCCACAATCCAATGGTCCAGATCAAATCATGAATTCACATTTTATGACTTCATATTTCTTATCCTATCCTTCCACTTTAGTAGATCCAATGGTTATGAAGACTCTCGAAGCAGATTAATGATCAAGGATGATTTCAGAACCACAATTTGCGAATGATTTAACTCGTCACCCGAGCTCCGCAATTTGAAGTTGTGCATTTTTGGTGAGTCAACCACAATCGTTGATCTTCGAAGGTATAAGATTGGATGGTCCTGACTAATTGCATGATTGGAACAAGCATGATATTTAATTCTCTTTTTCATCTCCGCAATTCACCCCTATCATTGATTTGGTGATTGCGCATCCGAGGATCATGACTTAATATGACTTAAACTCATTGTTTGTTGGATCAACCGCAGTCGTAGATATTTGAAGCTATCAGATCTGACGATCTAGACATATTGTGGGATTGTAACTAGTGATTAGTTTAATTTTTCTTTCGCTCCCCACAATTCATCCCTGTCGTTGATCTAGCGATTATGCATCCAATGGCCTTGATTTGATCTGAGTTTTATCACACCATCTCTTATGAGATTTTGATCTTTCATTCGTTAACTCTCCTGATCTTTTAATATTTGTTTGACATCAATCATGATATACTGTTTGACTGGTCGTCCAATGTTTCTTCTGAAATTCATTGCGCCATCTCTTCTTAGATTTGATCTTCATGTGTTTTCTAACCCTCCTGAGCTTTTATCATAGAAACATTGTTGATCCTATGATGATCAACAATAGTCACGAATTTATTCAGTCTTAAGGTAATGTTCTTCTGTCAATTCTTAGTATACTTTGCTTCCTAAGATTAACCTTGCTTCTCTACTTACTATCACTATTGACATCAATGACAACACATGAATGACAATATGTCCAACAATATCACCCTTTTTCATTGAGGGAAACACACCAACTTCATACACAATCTCTCCCTGTGGTGATGCTTATGTCCTCTGAAGTTACTCTCCCCCTTTGGCATCAATGGCAATGGGTTTCTTCTCCTATGATATGTCTGTATAGATACTTCTTTGACCATTGGTAACTCTTCCTGCAATCACACATTTCCTGTCATAATTGAATGAATCCTTCTGACGTTGATTTCTATCTCCCCCTGAATACGTGCCAACTGATGCATTATTTTCTTGAAAGATTTAGGTAGGAAGAAGGATTACTCCCAATTTTTTCCTGAGATATTCAAATACATCTCTGCTTAAGGGTTTTGTAAAAATATCTGCCACTTGTTCTTGTGTTGGAACATATTCCAATTTAATGTTCTTATTTTCATCCTGATCTCTTAGATAGTGGTACTTTATGGGAATGTGTTTCAATTTTGAGTGTCAGATAGGGTTCTTAGAGAGACTTATCACGCTTGTATTATCACAGTGGATAGTAGCTGGTTCTTCAAATACTATTTTGATGTCTTGTAGAGTTTGTTTCATCCATTCCACTTGTGTGAAACATTATGCTGCTGCAATATACTCAGCTTCAGTGATAGATAGAGAAATTGAGGAATGTTTCTTTCATATCCAAGCAACCAATGATTCTCCCAAAAAGAATGCTCCTCCACTTGTACTTTTTCTGTCATCTACACTTTATTTCCAATCAACATCTGAATAGGCTTTAAAAGTGAATGAATTCTTGCTAGGGTACCACAAACCAAGATCTATGGTTCCTTTCAAATACCTAAAGATTCTTTTTACAGCATAAACATGGCTTTCCTTAGGTGCTACTTGGAATCAAGCCACCATCCCAACATCTTGCTTGACATCAGGTCTGGAAGTTGTTACATAGAGTAGGTTGCCAATCATTGATCTGTAGTGTTTTGGATCTACAACTTTGGACTCATCATCCTTGCTTAGTTTGCATCCAACTGTCATAGGTGTACTAACGTGTTTTCAATCCTCTAACTAGAATATCTTAAGCATATCCTTAACATACTTAGAACGATGGATAAAGACACCTCTTTTGGACTGAATTATTTGTAATCCAAGAAATAAATTCAGTTCGCCAAGCAAAGGCATTTCAAATTATTGTTGCATCATCTTAGCAAAGTCCTTACTCATTTTTTCATCATCACTACCAAATATAATATCATCAACATACATTTCCACAATAATCATGTTATTACCATCAATTTTGCAATAAATATTGTTGTCTGTTGATCCCCTTTTTAGGCCCTATTTTTGTAAGTAAGAATCTAGCCTTTCATACTATGCTCTAGGTGCTTGTTTTATCCCATAGAGTGCTTTCTTTAGTTTACAGACATAGTATCCTTTGTTGGTTAATTGGAACCCTTCTGGTTGCTCAATATAGACTTCCTCTTCCAAATTTCCATTGAGAAATGTTGATTTGACATCCATTTGGTACACTTTAAATTTTATGTATCTGGAAAAAGCTAAGAACATCCTAATTGCCTCTAATCTGGCCATAGGTGAAAATGTTTCTTCATAGTCTACTCCTTCAACCTGATCATACCCTTTACATACTAATCTGGCTTTTTTCCTGATTACTTGGCCATCTTCATTCATTTTATTTTTATATACCCATTTAGTTCCAATGACATTTTTATTTTTTGGTCTTGGAGCTAGTTCCCAAGTTTGATTTTTTTCAATTTGATCCAATTCTTCATTCATATCTTTGATCCAATTCTTCATTCATATCTTTGATCCAATTCTCATATTTACATGCCTCTTTGATTGAGATAGTCTCAACATGTGACAATAATGTTATTTTTGTTTGATACAGTAGTTGTCTTCTTGTGTGCACTCCATCATTCATATCTCCAATAATCAGTTCTTCAGGATGATTCTTTTGAGTAATTCTTGAGGGTGTCTTTGTATCTCTTCTTGGGAATTCTTCTCTTATCTCTCCATATTGACTTTCTTCTTCTCTTTCACTAGTATCCATATCATCCTCTTCCCTTTCGTTTTCATTCTCTTCTACTTCTTCTACTTGTGTACTGATTGTATCATCAGCATCTTCATCTTCACTTTCAGGTATGGTCTCTTGATTTTTGATCCTTATCATTTCTAGGTCATCCACCTTGACATCTGCACTCTCAGTAATCTTTTGTGATCTAAGACTGTAGCATCTATATGATTTCTTATTTGAAGAATATCCAAGAAAAATACCTTCATCATATATGGTATCAAATTTTCCATGACTCTCATCTAGTACTTTGATGTAGCATTTACTTCCAAAGACCTTGAAGTATTTTACTGATGGAGCTCTTCCAAACCATAGTTCATAAGGGGTATTATCACTATTAACCCTGAGCTGACCTCTGTTCAATATGTATATTGTTGTGCTTATAACTTCCCTCCAATATCCATCTGACAATTTTGCTTCATTGAGCATAGTCCTTGCAACCTCCTGAACTGTTCTATTCTTTCTCTCAACAATCATGTTTTGTTGAGGTGTTCTGGCAAAAAATAATTTTCTTTTTATTTAATGGGTTTCACAGAAGAGATCAAACTCTTTTGAGGTGAACTCACCACCATTGTCTGATCTAAGACATTTGATTTTTGTCTCCTTTTCATTTTCAACAAGGGTTTTAAAGGCTTTGAATTTGTTAAGTGCTTCTAATTTTTCTTTGAGAAAACATATCCAACCCATTCTAGTAAAATCATCAATGAAAAACATAAATTAAGAATCTCCTTGCAAACTCCTGGTCCTTGTAGGTCCACATAGGTTATTGTGAACAAGATCTAAAGGTTTTGAGGTTGTGTATTCTTTTGTCTTGAACCTTATTCTAGTTTCCTTCCCTAGTTGACAGTGTCTACACATAACATTTGAGGGTTTTATGATCTTTGGGAAGTTTCTTACTGCACCAAGGTTGTTGACTTTCACTATATTGTCAAAGTTAATATGCCCCAAACTTCTATGCCATAGCCAACTTTCATCTACTGAATTTATATGACTGTTGGCCCTTGGTTATGGAAGGAAGCGAAGAACAAGGGACAAAAGGTGAAAAGCGAACTTCACAGGAGACACAGTGACTATCACTGGGTCGAAGTAAGAAAAAGAGAAGAAAAGATGGAATGAAGTGAGGAAATGCAAGCCGTTGGATGAGGAGATCAAGGATGATAGATCAGTAAGGAATATGGATCATGGACAACTCAGCAAGAGGAAAAATCCATTGTTGGATGCTTTGGAGAATAGTGTGAGAAGGAAGGAAAGATAGGTTGGCGAAGCCCGGAAAAACCAGGTCAAGTTGACCTAGGATTTTATACACCTAGGGTTTTGGTCTTTTAGGGTTTTGGCACCTAGGTTTCAGCCTAAGGCTGTCGGTGAAGTGTTGTAATGTATAAATAGAGGTATAAAGGGCCTAGGTTTGGTTGGTAATTCTGCAGTACATTATTGTTGTTGATCTAGCTATAGTATTGAGCGAGGGATCATTTCATTGAGAAAGAGAAGTGCTGAGAGAGAGGAAGCCTTCTGGTATTGTAAGATCTTCTTCTATGTGTGAAGATCAGTCCTACAGCTGGGTGCATAGGGAGGGGAGAGAAAGAGAGAAGAGAAAAAAGATCTGCTGGCTAAGAGCGCAGACAAGAACTGTATGCTTTCCTTAATATAATATAGCATAGTTCTGTGGATGTAGCCTTAGAGAGAGGGTGAACCACGTATATTTAGTGTTGTGTGTGATTGATGCTTTGATCTCTATCGTTGTTATATTGTTACCTGCCTTATTGTATTAGATCAAATCTATAGTTGTGAAGGATAGATCTAGCTTGTTGAATGATAGATGCATGATGTATTGTTGTTGTAATAGATCCACTTGGTATTCCCCTAGTTTTAGACATCTTTGTCCTGCAATCCCCTCATAGCTACTTTGGGTGAGACTACATCTTTTTCGCAGGTGTCGTCGAAAGGGCCAGTAGCTATGGCTTGTTGGTGGGATCTTGGAGTTGAACCCTGGGTCTGCCCCAATGCCAACAAATGGTTATGTTGCTGGGATAGGAATCTTCATGAGGGAATGTCAAGGTGGTTCCCATCGAATACAGAAATTCAAAAGTGGATAGAATATCAAGAAAAGGACTTCGTTGAAGCCTAGAACAAAAACCCTAATCTTAGTACAGAATATTGGTTGGAGAAATATATATTTACTGACATTCATGAGATATTCTTTGGAGGAATCCATCAAGATCTACATGAGTGGTTAGCTAGGTTAGCAGATACCGAGTTCGAGATAAGACCTAGATCTCTTGTAATTTGGACATTAGCACTGATACAAAAGGTTAAAAGGGTTGATAACGTAGTATCCAGGGTAGTAGATCACTGGTTTGATAGTACCATTGGAGGGTATATCACCGAGTTTGTTGTTGACAAAGTAGAGTCATACAGCCAAGCTGAAAGATATTTATTTAACGGACCCAGAGGAAATTTTTTACAAGTCCTAAAGTTGAGACTCAAGATGTTGTTGCATGAGAAGAACATCTTGAAGATACAATAGATTGAGAAGATTTGAAAAGGCTAATGTTAAAAAATTATGGCAGCGACAACAACACAGAAGAGGGACATACGCATAGTGGAAGAGTATTTTGAGGGGTTCACCTTGAGAACCTCTTTAAGAAAAGCTATGGGGAAGATGGTTTTTATAGTGGAGAAGAGGAATTTGTGACAGACGAAGAACATTTAGAACCCGTGGGGCCAGAGGAAGAAGCAGCTAAAGAACTCCACCAAAACAAGCCATAAACCTCAGGAACTGCGTAGGCTACTGATGTAAGTAATATCAATCCTCATGTTGCTTCATAAATGCTAAGTAATAAGAACATTTCACATCACTAGAGTTTGCATAGAACTATTACTAGCATCTCAACATCCACTCAGACAGGAAACCTAGGCAACTCCATGGCATATGAGATGAGGCTCCCTATCTTTAGAGGAGATGGATCTAAAGATCCTAATCAACATTGGTTCCTGTGTGAGGTCGTGTGGAACATTAAAAATATTACCGATGAAGCTGTTAAAAGAAACCAGTTTAGCACTACACTGAGAGACCGCACTTTGAGATGGTACATGAATCTTGTCCAAGGACTTGCGTAGCCTAATCCATTGAATGAGATCAAGAACACACTGATTGCAGAGTTTAAGAAACCTAAGTCAGAGTCCCAATGTATTATAGAGCTGAAAGAGATCAAGAAAAGGGTAGTTGAACCTGTTTGGGAGTTCGATCAGAGATTCAAGACCCTCACATGAAGATTGACCTTTAAGATCCCAGACGAGAAGAACAAAGAATGGTTCATCATTTCTCTCTTACCATATATTAGAGTCCCCCTGATGTAGCAGAAGATTTCTTCACAGGTAGAAGCATTGGAGATCGCCAAAAAGCTTGAATCAGCCCCTATGGGAGAATCCAACTCAGGTATGAGTCAGATCTTGAGTCATCTAACTAGTTTTTCTCTACAGGTCGAAGACATGAAGAAAGACAAAGGAAAAGACAAAAGAGAATACATCTGGTGTGTCAGATGCAGATCAGAAGGTCATGACAAGGAACACTACCCTCTATTCAATGAATACTTGGCTTATAGAGCTCCAAGCCCCTTGAAGCAAGTCACCTTACATTGGTGTGAAGTATGCAGAAATCGACATCGCCCTAGTGAGTGCTATTACATGCATAAATACGTTCAGACACCCACAAACTTATATTGCGCATTCTATAATTCAGTAGGGAATGACGATAGAGATTCTAGAGCTTACGATCTCATGCATGAAAGATAAAGAGACATATACAAGATCCAAGGAGAAGTACATCAAGAAGGAAAAAATGTGTAGTATAACTCCCCAGGAAGAGGAAACTTAAATCCTCGCGGTGGATACAGAGGAAGAGGACGAGGAGGAGGAATGGGTCAAGGCCGAGGACAAATAATATGTTACAACTACGTGCAGCCAGGACATATACCAAGGGACTGTCAGAACATTTGTACCACTTGAATTTATTGCAACTCCTTCGAGCATGTCATTGATGACTTCCCTGTGCTGCTATCCAAGCTTCAGGAAAGACGAGGACCCCAGTAAAACCCACAAGTGCAATTCATATATGTTGAAACTCGCGGAGCAGACCCTAGAGTCGTTGTTATTACTTGAGGAGGTGCTACCACAGGAGCAGATATAATGACCCAAGTAAATATCACCGAAGAATCGGGCATTAGGAAACTTGTAGAGAAGACCCAAAATTTTGATGCGAAGAAAGAAAGACAAATCTTTGAGGAAGAAAGGAAAGATTTCAAAGAAGATCAAGGTTCTTCCTTCAAAACATGACCAAAAATTAGAGAATATGGGATGCCTCAGGAATTTGATCAGATGGATTCACCAAAAGGAGGAAAAGAGGTTAGTAAGCTCATTGAATTTTTATACACTTGTATTAAGTTAATTCAGGATGAGAACACTATGCAAGAACTACAAAACTTAATCAAGCAATATGGGCTAGGGAAGATAGAACCCTTACTGAATAGGGAAGTACACCAAATTGGTAAGAAGAGAAGGACAAATAAAGAATTACATTTGAATGCTCAAATAGGAGAGTATGATATAGATTATGTGGTCCTCGACTTAGGGTCGGAGGTCAATGTCATGATGAAACAAACTTGGGCACTAATGGGAAAACCGAGGTTGATCTATTCCCCTATTAGACTTAGGATGGATAATAAGCTAGCTGTCAGCCCATTCAGACGATTGGAGCATGTCCTTGTGGACATCAATGGAGTTAGAACCTTTGTAGATTTTGAGGTAATTGAAATTGTTGATGATAGCTGCCCTTACCCTGCATTACTAGGAATTGATTGGGCCTTCAACAATTCCACTGTTGTTGATTTGAAGAAAATACATATGAAATTTGAAAGAGATGGACTTAGGTTCATTGCACCGTTAGATCCAAATGAAGTTCCATGATACATAGAGCCCATCAGAGAAGAAGATCACGCATATGAATTGGGAAACATCTACAAACTAACATCCATACAACAAGATTACATCAACCCTACAACCAATGGTAATCTAAGCTAGCGAAGTGACAGCGTGTGCTCATCAGATTCAGAAGAATCACTAGAGAACTGGCAGAACCATATATATGAAGTATCTACTAGAAGATGTTCTATATTAACTAGAGAAGTTTGTTGGATCGGCACAACAGTGAGTAACTTACCCACATTTGATGGTCTGAACCCTTTAGAAGCCTTCGTATCATATTTTGAAACAAGTGTACCAATACAACAGAGATTGTTGGCAATTGATGAGGCCCTGAAAGACATGCCATCAAGATGGTGGGGGACACATAAAATAAATATCACATACTGGACTCAATGCTGAACCTTGATGACAACGCGGTTCTCAGCACAAGCAGTAAGTTGTGAAGTAAGATATACTGGTTGAAGTTTCCCAAAGGACCATGTGTGAAGTTGTGAAGAGGCCTAGAGTGACATTCCTTGAGAAAAATGGGTGCATAGATTCATTAACACACTGGACATGACCACTATCAACTGGTACCTTCAAGTGGAGCTAGGCCTCGTCACTACAGATTGGGAAGGTATGATTTAGAACTTTGTAACCACATTTTTATTTGAAAGTGAATATCTTTCATTAGACCAAGCATTACATATTGTGAGAAAGAAGGTATTCAAGGAAGCATATATCCACCCTATGGAACAAGAAGAGGACGAATGGACTGCGCCTTTCCAGAAATTGCAAAGTTGCTACAACATCTATGTCGAAGACGATGATGATCCCAGGAAGGTAAACATTACTGAAATAGAAGGCCAAAGAAATGTGGAAGGACCAAGAGTTGAGCTACCATTTATTGGTCAGCCAATCAAGATTAAAAATGTCAACATTGGGACAGAGGAGACACTAAAGCTTGCCAATGTCGGAGATTATTGGGATGTTGCTACCATTGACAAAATTATGGAGTTATTGCATGAATACCAGGACTTGTTTCCGACCAAGTTCACTGATATGAAGGGTATCAAAGGTCCTGTGGGAGAAATGAGGATCCCTTTGAAACCAGGTGCGAAGCCATTCAAGCAAAGACCCTACAGATTAAACCCGAAATATAAGGAAAAAGTGAAGATTGAGCTTGAGAGAATGATGGAAGCAGGGATTATTGAACATGTCAAAGAGTCGAAGTGGATTAGCCCTATGGTCATGCAAGACATGAAGACAGGAGAAATCAGGATATGTGTGGACCTCAGAAAGTTGAATGATTCTTGTCTTCATGACCCTTTCCCTACACCATTCACTGATGAAGTATTAGACAATGTGGGAGGACATGAGGTATATTCTTTCACAGATGGATTTTCAGGATACCATCAGATCCAAATTGCTAAGGAGGACCGCCACAATACCATGTTTGCCACAGAATTGGGATCTTACCAATATATAGTAATTCCATTTGGACTTAAGAATGCCCCAACCATATTTTCTAGGGTGGTGGTTGAAGCATTCAAAGAATTTTTGCATAAATTTTTAGAAGCATATTTTGATGATTGGACTGTGTTTAGCTTGTTGAAAAATCATATTGAATGTCTAAGGCTAATGTTGGATAAATGCAGGCAGTGTCAAATTGCCTTGAATATGAAGAAGTGCATCTTCTTCTCACCATTTGGAGTGTTATTAGGCCATATTGTATGCAAGCAGGGATTGTTGGTTGATCCATCTAAAATTGCAATTATAGTTGATTTTCCACCTCCTACTTCAGTCAAACAACTGCACACTACGCCAGGACATACTAGCTATTACAAGAAATTCATTAAAGGATATGCCCAAATCATAGCACCGATGGAGAAGATGTTGAAGAAGGATTGTCAGTTTGGTTGGACAGACGAATGCCAGCAGAGATTCAACACGCTAAAGCCGAAGATGGTCACTATGCCCATTCTGGTTTTTCCAAATTGGATCAAAGAGTTTCATGTGCACATCGATGCATCTTCTATTGTATTGGGAGCAGTACTGGTGCAACCGGGAGAAGGGGAGATCGACCATCCATTATATTTTTTCTAGCAGGAAGATATCTATATCGGAGATCAACTACACCACTACCGAGAGGGAAGGATTAGCCATGGTGTATGCGTTGTAAAAATGTCACCACTACTTGTTGGGAGGACACTTTAAAATGTTTACAGATCACTCCGCACTAAAATATCTAGTCAACAAGCCAGTGTTGGGGGGGCGAATATGTAGATGGCTTCTGTTGTTTCAAGAATATGATTTTGAAATCATAGTTAAGCCAGGAAGAATGAACAAGGTTCCTAACGACTTTTCAAGGTTGGAACATGGTGAAGAACCCACCATTTTGGAGGATACACTTCTAGATGAAAAACTTCTCACCATTAGAAAGACTGATGACCACTTCACATACATAGTCCAGTTCCTATCAACAGGAATGGCACCTAGTGAGTATATGATTCCCCAAAAGAAACAGCTAGTGGTGCGCGTTGTAGACTTTTCACTTATAGTTGGTCAGCTATACAAACTGGGACCTAATGAGATACTAAGAAGATGTTTTATGGAGACAAAGCGACCATTGATCCTTACAGAAGCTCATGCAGGCATCACAGGAGGACACTATGTAGGGAGAGAAACTACGCAGAAGGTCCTGAGAGCTAGCCTTTGGTGGCCCACCTTACACAGAGATGCTAAACATTATGACAGAGCCTGCAATGTATGCCAGAGAGTCGGGAAACCATCCAAACGAGATGAAATTCCATTAGCATAGATGACCCTACAAGCATTTGAAAAGTGGGCCATTGACTTTGTGGAACCTATAAACCCACCAGAAAACGCACAAGAGCAAGGTATATCATTACTACGACATAATACTTAACCAGATGGGTTGAAGCCAGAGAAGTTAAAGACTATAGTGCAACTACAGCTGTGCATTTTATATTTGATGACATAATAACCAGGTTTGGATGCCCCAAGATCCTTATGAGTGATCAAGGTACACACTTCATCAATAAGAAAATTGAAGCCCTGACTGAAGAATTTGTAGTCCACCATCAGAAGAGTACACCTTACCATCCACAAGAAAATGGAACAGTTGAATCATTTAATAAGATATTGGAGACAACATTAACGAATATTTGCATTGTGAATAGGGATGACTGGGACTTGAGAGTACCTGTAGTCCTATGGGCCTATCGAACCACTTGCAAGAAATTAACAATGCAGACTCCTTTCAAGTTGGTTTATGGTCTCGAAGTTGTTGTCCCGATGGAATACTTGGTACCAAGCTTAAGAATTGATGCTTTTATAGGTATGGATGACACTGGTGTTGTTCAGGAAAGGCTCACACAGTTGGTTGAACTAGAAGAAGACAGATTCATTACAGGATTCCACCAGCAGGTTCAGAAGGAACGAGAGAAGGCATATCATGACAGACATATCAAGAAGAAGGCACTCAAGCAAGGTGATTTAGTACTAGTGTATGACAGTAAGTTTATAAGACACCCAGGGAAGTTCAGAACGCATTGGCTTGGACCATATGAGATCCCCTATGTTACAGAAGGAGGAGTTGTGCAACTGAAAACATTGAAGGGAGAATGGAAGGAAGGATTGGTGAATGGGATTCGGATGAAGCTGTAGTATGAGAACCATCTGCCTCGCAGCTCTCAGTAAAAGCATGAGAAAAATGGTCTAAGTACTAGGTGTAGTTGAAACTAGGTACCAAACAGGGAAAATATAGTCTACACAAGGAGGGAGAGGAGGCATAAAGCATAAACCAAGGCTGCCCTGCACAGTCCAAAGTCGAAGAAAAACAGAAGGATTGTATCCAAAGTGCCTCCGAACGAGTCATAGGTGAGTGTTGGGGGCCTGTTGGCCCTTGGTTATGGAAGGAAGCAAAGAACAAGGGAGAAAAGGTGAAAAATGAACTTCACGGGAGACACAGTGACCGTCACTAGGTCGAAGTAAGCAAAAGAGCAGAAAAGATGGAACGAAGCGAGGAAATGCAATTCGTTGGATGAGGAGATCAAGGATGATAGATCAGTAAGGAATATGGATCATGGACAACTCAGCAAGAAGAAAAATCCACTGTTGGATGCTTTGGAGCACCACACAAGAAAGAAGGAAAGACAGGCTGGCAAAGCCCAGAAAATGTGGGTCAAGTTGACCTAGGGCTTTAGACACCTAGGGTTTTGGTCTTTTAGGATTTTGGCACCTAGGTTTTGGCCTAAGTCTCTCGGTGAGGTGTTGTAATGTATAAACAGAGGTCTAAAGGGCCTAGGTTTGGTTGGTAATTCTACAGTACAATATTGATGTTGATCTAGCTATAGTATTGAGCGAGGGATCATTATATTAAGAAAGAGAAGTGCTGAGAGAGAGGAAGCCTTCTGGTATTGTAAGATCTTCTGCTGTGTGCGAATATCAGTCCTGTAGCTGGGAGTGAAGGGAGGGGAAAGAAAGAGAGAAGAGAAAGAAGATATACTAGCTAAGAGCGCAAATAAGAACTATATGCTTTCCTTAATATAATATAGCACAGTTCTATGGACATAGCCCCAAAGAGGGGGTGAACCACGTATATTTAGTGTTGTGTGCGATTGATTCTTTGATCGATGTTGTTGTTATATTTTTACCTTCCTTATTGTATTAGACCAAATCTATAACTGTGAAGGATAGATATAGCTTGTTGAATGATAGATGCATGATGTATTGCTATTGTAATAGATCCACTTGGTATTCCCCTGGTTGTAGACATCTCTGTCCTGCAACCCCCTCATAGCTGCTTCGGGTGAGACTGCATCTGCTTCACATGTGTTTACAAAAGGGCCAGTAGCTAGGGCTTGTTGGTGCGCTCTTGGAGCTGAACCTTAGGTCTGCCCCTATGCCAACAATGACACTCCTCATTCAATTTTGCATATACTATATATACATTTTTAGGTGTTCTAGGAGCAGTATCAACTAATTTTCTTGTGTCTTCTCTCCTAATCTCACATTTTTGGGAATCAAATATGTAGAAGTGCCCCTGATCACAGGTTTGGCTGACACTTAATAAACTAGGCTTTGTTTTTTTGACAAGTAGCACATTTCTGGCTTTGTCTTTTCCCAAGCTCACAGTGCCTTTCCCAAGTATGTTACTTGAAGCATTATCACCAAATGTAACTTTACCCTTTTGTTTCTTTAAGTCTAAAAACTTGTCCTTGTTACCTGTCATATGTTTTGAGCACTGACTGTCAACATACCAGAGATCCTTTTTATCTTGAGCTTTTAGGGCAATGAGACATTCCTTTTTTTATGTGTTTTCCCTCCAAAGTTTCTTTTGCTCTCTAATGAACTTTGGTTGTTCTGAGACTTCCAATAATCTTAAATTAATGGCCTTATGTCGATGGTTATGAAATATGAAGCATTTTAAGTTCCCTTATTGTAGAGGTGTAAAGGAGTTATAGTTTATGTTTTTAACTCGATTTACTGCTTGGTTATCCTTAAGAATATAGTTCTTAACCTTCACATTTTTCTTTATATATGCTCTACAATTTATATCTTTGTTTCCAAAATTAGAGCATGCAAAGCAATAACCAAGGAAAATACGAGGATACCTGTTTTGATATAACTTCTTTGGTATTGTCTTGTCTTCCTTCCTGATGAGTGGAAATAATCCTCTGGAGTTCAGATCATTGCTTATCTTCTCTTCATTTTTCTTCTTGAATGTATTGAGGAGAGCATCTGCATAATATTTTGAGTTAACTTGGCTTTTCTTTTAAGAGTAACCTGTTCCATTTTTATTACCTGAATCCCTTTACGTGGTAATAATCTTATCTAATATTTTAGAGCTATTTTCAGATTTTGTTTGAATGATTTTTGCATCCAATTCCTTTTTTAGGTGAACTATTTTTCCCTCCATTCTTTCACAAGTTATTTGTTTTTCCTTAAGAGACTTTTCTAGAATTTATTCGATCTTATTTGCTTCTAAGATTTATTTTTTCAGGTTGCTCATGAGTTTTTCCATCTCCTTTTATTCTTGTTCATGTTTTTCCTTTTGTTCAACTACAAAACTTTTCAGTTGTCGATATCTGGTTTTGTATTTTCTTAATTCATCCAAGGCACTAAGAAGTTCTCCCTCCATATTAAATTATGCTTCATCTTCTAACTCCTTCTCATGTTTAATTTTTTCTATCTCATTAGATTCTTCAATACCTAAGAAAAGGATTTCATCATCATCAGATTCATCATTGACACTAGACTTTGACGAGCTATTGTTTTCTTCTTTTCAGTAAAAATTATTTTTACCTTTGTAAAAAAATTTCTTGTAGTTTGTTTTTTCCTTCTTCTTGTATTGTTTGTTTTTTTTTTCTTCATCTTCAGGGTCCTCCTTGGGATAGGGACACTTGGATGAAAAATGACCAACATTTCCACAGTTAAAAAATTTGAAAGGAAGCTTGCCTTTGTACTTCCATGATCCTTTATGATTTTTTTTAATGAAATTGGCTTCTTCTACATCATATTCTTCATGATGGTAGGATTGAAGTTTTTGCTTCTAATTTATCTTTGTTTTAGATGCTTTGAAAACTGTTTCATCTTTTGCTGATTTATCATTCCCTGTTCTCATTCCATATGCTGTAAAAATTCCATGGAGCTGATCAACTGTGACTGTGTCTAGATCAAATCTATCTTCAATTGAAGAAATATTTGCATCATATCTCATAGGTAATGACCTTAGTATTTTTTTCACAATGGGTTTATCTGTAATCTCTTCTCCTGCCACTCTAATTGAGTTAACCACTTCATCTACCCTATGGAAGTACTCAACAATATTTTCTTCTTCTTTCATTTTCAGATTTTCAAACTGAGCTCTATAGGTCTATAGTTTGGCTTCCTTGACTTTGCCATCTCCTTCATATAAAGCCTCCAAATTGTCCCATATTTATTTGGCTGATTTGAAATGCATAACCTTAACACATATAGAATTAGTCAACCCTGCTAGAATTCCATTAACTTCTCTTGAGTTGTCATTACAGATTTTCTTTCCTGCAACATCTTTGGGTGGAGTATTTGGTGTAGTGTAACCATCTACAACATATTGCCAGATATCAAAACCAAGAGACAACAAGAAGTTTTTCATTCTTATTTTCCACAGAGCATAGCCTCCTCCATTGAACAATGGTGCTTTGTTTTTGGAAATTCCTTCTTGTTGATCCATCTTCAGGATCAACCTTCAAGTTTATTAAACTATGTTGAAAGAACCCGCTATTATACCAATTAAAGGATCAGATCCTGTCACTGAGAGGGGGGGGTGTGAATCAGTGACACAACAATTATATCAATTTTTCATTTATTAATGCAAACATAATTTTAACACAGTATTTTACCATGGAACCCAATTGGGAAAACCACAAACTCTTTTCTATTAACTGCAAAATTTGTTTTACATGTTACATAGAAGGAATATATTCTTAATCTTTGATCAACACCAACTGATCAAGATGCACCCACACCCTTTGTTCACCAACACCAACTGATAGGAGGCTACGACCACCTATTTAGTCAACCACAACTGACAAGGAAGCACCAACTCCTGCAGGCACCAACCTACCCTTGCACCACCCCACCACCCTTAATGCATAAGTATTTTCATCTTTCCTTCCTGGAAGCTGTTTTATCTTTTGATCTTCTGATCTAGACTGCAAGGACACTTTATTCTCACCACACTTCCTCGGTTATATAATCTTTAGAACGGTGTGATTTATAACGCATTGTGTCCTTTCGTTTGGACCATTGCACCTCTTCGATTAACTTTACCATAATCATTGTTTTATCATTTTTACTGTGAAGGATTTTCATAAATTGATCACAGTTATGGATTAATTTCATTCTCTAAACTCGATCCCAAATCTTTGTTATTTTCACATAGAATGATTTCAGCGAAGGCACTTCCTTCAAACCATTACATGTGACAGAGTGTTATAGAACCATGGGCTTATCAATTACAGTGATGTATCATAAATTCCTTTTAAAATTTGTATATCATATGACCATCAGCGGTGACCAAATGCTAGGCCAAATGAGTGCTTGAGTGCTCATCAAATCAATGGTCATGATTTAATCTTCTTATGAGTTGGACGGCTGATGGAACTTCGCACTTCGAAACTATTGGCATAGGAGCAGACCCAGGGTTCAGCTCCAAGAGCGCACCAACAAGCCTTAGCTACTGGCCCTTTCGGCAACACCTGTGAAGCAAATGCAGTCTCACCCAAAGCAGCTATGAGGGGGTTGTAGGATAGAGATGTCTACAACCAGGGGAATATCAAGTGGATCTATTACAATAGCAATACATCATGCATCTATCATTCAAAAAGATAGATCTATCCTTCATATCTATAGATTTGATTTAATACAATAAGGAAGGTAACAATATAACAATGATAGAGATCAAATCATCAATCACATACACAACAACAGATGTATGTGGTTCACCCTCTCCCTAGGGATACATCCACATAACTGTGCTTATGATTTATTAAGGTAAAGAATACAGTTCTTATCTGCACTCTCAGCTAGCAGATCCTCTTTCTTCTCTCTATTTCTCTCCCCTCCCTGCACACCCAGCTATAGGACTTGACCTTCGCACACAACAGAATACCTTACAATACCAGAAGGCTTCCTCTCTCTTAGCACTTCTCTCTCTCAATACAATGATCCCTCACTCAATACTATATCTAGATCCACAACAATATTGTACTGCAAAATTACCAACCAAACCTAGGACCTTTATACCTCTATTTATACATTACAACACCTCACCGATAGCCTTAGACTAAAACCTAGGTGCCAAAACCCTAAAATAACAAAACCCTAGGTCAACTTGACCCGCGTTTTTTGAGCTTCGCTAGCCTATCTTTCCTTCCTTCTCACGCGGTGGTCCAAAGCATCCAATGGTGGATTTTTCCACTTGCTGAGTTGTCCGTAATCCATATTCCTTGCTGATCTATCATCCTTGATCTCCTCATCCAATGGATTGCATTTCCTCTCTTCGCTCCATCTTTTCTGCTCTTTTGCTTACTTCGACCCAATGACAGTCACTGTGTCTCCCGCGAAGTTCATTTTTCACCTTTTCTTCCTTGTTCTTCACTTCCTTCCATAACCAAGGGCCAACAGGCCCCCAACACTCACCTGTGACTCATCTCGAGGCACTTGGATCCTATCCTTCTATTTTTCTTCGAATTTGGACTACGCAGAGCAGTCTTGGTTTCTTCTTTATGTCTCCTCTCCCTTTTTGTGCAAAATATATTTTCTGTGTCTGGTACCCAGTTTCAAATGCACTTGGTACCTAAACCCTTTTCCAACTATTTTTACTGAGAACTGCGAGGCAACTAGTTTTCATAGTACAACTTCAGTTGGCTCCCATTCACCAATCCTTCCTTCCATTCTCCCTTCAATGTTTTTAGTTGCACAAATCATCCTTCTTTAACATAGGT
Organism: Picea mariana; assembly: GCA_032191745.1. Classification (NCBI taxonomy): domain Eukaryota; kingdom Viridiplantae; phylum Streptophyta; class Pinopsida; order Pinales; family Pinaceae; genus Picea; species Picea mariana. Next base: position 28,675 of record JASDQU010374648.1, read on the forward strand.
GATCTCATATGGTCCAAGCCAATGCATTTTGAACTTCCCTGGGTGTCTTATAAACTTACTGTCATACACCAGTACTAAATCACCTTGCTTAAGTGCCTTCTTCTTGATGTGCCTATCATGATATGCCTTCTCTCGTTCCTTTTGAACCTGTTGGTGGAATCCTGTAATGAATCTGTCCTCTTCCAGTTCAATCAAGTGTGTGAGTCTTTCCTAAGAAAAATCAGTGTCATCCATACCTATAAATGCAACAATCCTTAAGCTTGGTACCAATTATTCCATTGGGACAATAGCTTCGAGACCATAAACCAACTTGAAAGGGGTCTGCATTGTTAATTTCTTACAAGTGGTTCGATAGACCCATAGTACTGCAGGTACTCTTAAGTCCCAGTCGTCCCTATTCAAAATGAAAATATTTGTTAATGTTGTCTCCAAGATCTTGTTGAATGCTTCAACTATTCCATTTTCTTTTGGATGGTAAGGTGTACTCTTCTGATGGTGGACTACAAATTCTTCAGTCAGGGATTCAACTGTCTTATTGATGAAGTGTGTACCTTGATCACTCACAAGGATCTTGGGGCATCCAAACCTGGTTATTATGTCGTCAAATATAAAACGCATAGATGTAGTTGCACTACAGTCTTTAACTTCTCTGGCTTCGGCCCATCTGGTTAAGTATTCTGTCACAATAATGATATACCTTTCTCATGTGCACTTTCCTGGTGGGTTTATAGGTCCCATGAAGTCAATGGACCACTTTTCTAATGATTGAAGGTTCATCTACGGTGCGAATATAATTTCATCTCTTCTAGACGGTTTCCCAACTCTCTAGCATACATCGCAGGCTCTGGCATAATCTTTAGCATCTATGTGTAAGGTGGGCCACCAAAGGCCAGCTTGCAAAACCTTATGTGCAGTTGCTTTGCCTGCGTAATGTCTTCCTGCGATGCCTTCATGAGATTCTGCAAGGATCAATGATTGCTTTGTCTCCATAACACATATTCTTAGCATCTCATCAGGTCCCAGTTTGTATAGCTGACCACCTATAAGTGAAAATTCTACAGCGCACACCACGAGTTGTTTCTTCTGGGGAATTGTATACTCACTAGGTGTCATTCCTATTGATAGGAACTAGACAATGTCTGCAAAGTGGTCATCAATCTTTCTAATGGTGAGTAACTATGAATTGAGTAGTGTATCCTCCAAACTAGTGGGTTCTTCGCCATGTTCCAACCTCAACAAGTGGTCAAGACCCTTGTTCATTCTTCCTGGCTTAACTATGATTTCAAAATCATATTCTTGAAACAACAGAAGTCATCTTCATATTCTCCCCCCCAAGACTGGCTTGTTGACTAGGTATTTCAGCGCCGAGTGATCTGTAAACATTTTAAAGTTTCCTCCCAACAAAGAGTGGAGGAATTTCTGCAACGCATACACCATGGCTAATCCTTCTCTCTTGGTAGTGGTGTAATTAATTTCATCTCTAGATAGCTTCCTGCTAGCAAAAGCTAACAGGTGGTCGATCTCACCTTCTCCCGGTTGTGCCAATACCACTCCCAATGCAATAGAAGATGCATCGACGTGTACATGAAACTCTTTGCTCCAATCTGGAAAAACCGGAATGGGCTCAGTGACCATCTTCTATTTCAGTGTGTCGAAGCTCTATTGGCATTCATCTATCTATCCAAACTGATAGTCCTTCTTCAACAAATTTTCCATTGGTGCTGTGATTTGGGCATATCCTTTAATGAATTTCCTATAATAGCCAGTATGTCCTAGCACAATGCGTAGTTGTTTGACTGAAGTAGGAGGTGGAAAATCAACTATAATTGCAATTTTAGATGGATCAACCAACAATTCCTGTTTGCATACAATATGGCCTAATAACACTCCAAATGGTGAGAAGAAGATGCATTTCTTTATATTCAAAGCAATTTGACACTGCCTGCATTTATCCAACATTAGCCTTAGACATTCAATATGATTTTTCAACAAACTAAACATAGTCCAGTCATCAAAATATGCTTCTAAAAATTTATGCAGAAATTCTTTGAATGCTTCGACCACCACCCTGGAAAAGATGGCTGGGGCATTCTTCAGTCCAAATGGCATTATTGTATATTGGTAAGATCCCCATTCTATGGAAAACATGGTCTTATGGCGGTCCTCCTTAGCAATCCGGATCTGATGGTATCCTGAAAATCCATCTGTAAAATAGTATACCTCCTAGCCTCCCACATTGTCTAATACTTCATCAGTGAATGGTGTAGGGAAAGGATCATGCAAACATGAATCATTCAACTTTCTGAGGTCCACACATATCCTGATTTCTCATATATTCTTGTATTTCACGACCATAGGGCTAATTCACTCTAATTCTTCGACAGGTTCAATAATCCCGACTTCCAACATTCTGTTGAGCTCAATATTCACTTTTTCCTTATATTTTGCGTTCAATCCGTAGGGTCTTTGCTTGACTAGCTTCGCACCTAGTTTCAAAGGGATCCTCATTTCTCCCATAGGACCTTTCATACCCTTTATATCAGTGAACTTGGACAGAAACAAGTCCTAATACTCGTGTAGTAACTCTATAATCTTGTCAATGGTAGTAGCATCCCAATAATCTCCAACATTGGCAAGCTTTGGTGTCTCCTCTGTCCCAATGTTGACTTTTTTAATATTGATTGGCTGACTAATAAATGGTAGCTCAACTCCTGGTCCTTCCACATTTATTTGGCCTTCTGTTTTAGTGATGCTTACCTTCCTGGTATCATCTTTGTCATTGGCATTGATGTTGTAGCAACTCTGCAATTTCTGGAGAGGTGTAGTCCATTCGTCCTCTTCTTGTTCCATAGGGAGGCTAGATGCTTCCTTGAATACCTTCTTTCTCATGATCTGCAATGCTTGGTCTACTGAAGGATATTTTCTTTCAAATGCAAAGGTGGTGACAAAATTCTAAATCATACCTTCCCAATCTATAGTGACGAGGCGCAGCTTCGCTTGAAGGTACCAGTTGATAGGGGTCATGTCCAGTGTGTTAATGAATCTGTGCACCCATTTTTCTCGAGAAATGTCACCCCAAGCCTCTTCACAGCTTCTCACATTATCCTTTGGGAAAATTCAACTGGTATATCTTACTTCGTAACTTACTGCTTGTGCTGAGAACCACGCTGTCATCAAGGTTCAGCATTGGGTCCAATCTGTGATATTTATTTTATGTGTCCCCCACCATCTTGCTGGTGTGGCTTTCAGGGCCTCATCCATTGCCAACAATCTCTTTTGTATTGGTGCACTTGTTTCAAAGTATGATAAGAATGCTTCTAAAGGGTCATACCATCAAATTTGGGTAAGTTACTCACTATTGTGTCGATCCAACGAAATTCTCTAGTTACTCTAGCACATCTTCTGGTAGATACTTCATACATCTAGTTCTGCTAGTTCTCCAGTTCTTCTTCTGAATCTCATGATCATGCGCTCTCACTTTGCCAACTTAGATTCCCATAAGCTGTAGGTTTGATGTAATCTTGTTGTCTGGATGTTAGTTTGTAGATGTTTTCCAACTCGTATGCATGATCTTCTTCTCTGATGGGCTCTGTGTATCACGGAACTTCATTTGGATCTAAGGGTGCAATGAATCTAAGGCCATCTCTTTCAAATGTCATACGTCTTTTCTTCAAATCAACAACAGTGGAATTGTTGAAGGCCCAATTAATTCCTAGTAATGCAGGGTAAGGGAAGCTGTCATCAACAATTTCAATTACCTCAAAATCTACAAAGGTTCTAACTCCGTCGATGTCCACCGAGACATGCTCTATTTGTCTAAATGGGTTGACAGCTTGCTGATTAGCCATCCTAAGTTTGATAGGGGAATATATCAACCTCGGTTTTCCCATTAGTTCCCAAGTTTTCTTTGTCATGACATTGACCTCCAACCCTAAGTCAAGGACCACACAGTCTATATCATACTCTCCTATTTGAGCATTCAAATGTAATTCTTTATTTTTCCTTCTCTTCTTACCAATTTGGTGTACTTCCCTATTTAGTAAGGGGTCTATCTTCCCTAGCTCATACTACCTGATTAAGTTCTGTAGTTCTTTCACAATGTTTTCATCCTGAATTAACTTAATACAAGTGTATAAAAATTCAATGAGCTTACTAACCTCTTTTCTTCCTTTTGGTGAAGCCGACTGATCAAATGCCTGAGGCATCCCATATTCCCTTATTTCTAGTCATGTTTTGGAGGAAGAACCTTGATCTTCTTTGAACTCTTGCCTTGCTTCCTCAGAGATTTGTCTTTCTTTCTTCGTATCAAAATTTTGGGTCTTCTCTACAACTTTCCTAATGATTGAGTCTTCTGTGATCTTTCCTTGGGTCGTTTTATCCACTCCTGTGGTAGCGCCTCCTCGAGTAATAATAATGACTCTATGGTCTGCTATGCGATGTTCAGCATAGATCAATTGCACTACTGGGTTCTGTGGGGGTCCTTGTTTTTCCTGAAACTTGGATAGAAACAAAGGGCAGTCCTCTATGACATGCTCAAAGGATTTGCAATAACTGCAAGTGGTACAAGGGTTTTGATAGTCCCTTGCTAGATGTCCTAGCTGTGCACAGTTATAACAGATTATTTTTCCTTGGCCTCGACCCATTCCTCCTCCTCGTCCTCATCCTTTGTATCCACCATGAGGATTGAAGTTTCCTCTTCCTGAAGAGTTATACTACGCATTGTTTCCTTCTTGATGTACTTCGCCTTGGATCTTGTATATGTCTCTTGATATTTCATGCATGAGATCATAATCTCTGCAATCTCTATCATCATGTCCTATTGATTTATAGAATATGCAATACAAGTTTGTGGGTGTCTGAACGTATTTCTACATGTAATAGCACTCACCAGGGCGATGTTGATTTCTACATACTTCGCACCACGGTAAGGTGACTTGCTTCAAGAGGCTCAGAGATCTAGAAGCCAAGTATTCATTGAATAGAGGGAATTGTTCCTTGTCATGACCTTTTGATCTGCATCTGACACACCAGATGTCTTCTCTTTTGTCTTTTCCCTTGTCTTTCTTCATGTCTTCGACCTGTACAGAAAAACTAGTTAGTTGACTCAAAATCTGACTCATACCTAAGTTGGATTCTCCCATAGGGGTTGATTCAAGCTTCATGGTGATCTCCAATGCTTCTGCCTGCGAAGAAATCTTCTGCTGCATCAGGGGGACTTTGATATGTGGTAAAAGAGCAGCGATGAACCATTCTTTGTTATGCTCATCCAAGATCTTAAAGGTCAATCTTCCCGTGAGGGTCATGAATCTATGATCGAACTCCCAAACAGGTTCGGCTACCTTTTGCTTAATCTCTTTCAGCTCTGTAATACATTGGGACTCCGACTTAGGTTTATTAAACTCTCCAATCAGTGCGTTCTTGATCTCATTCAATGGATTAGGCTACGCAAGTCCTTGTACAAGATTCATGTACCAGCTCAACGCGCTGTCTCTTAGTGTAGTGCTAAACTGGTTTCTTTTGACAACTTCGTCAGTAATATTTTTAATGTTCCATACGGCCTCACACAGGAACTAATGTTGATTAGGATCTTCAGATCCATATCCTCTAAAGATAGGGAGCCTCATCTCATCTGCGATGGAATTTCCTAGGTTTCCTGTCTGAGTGGATGCTAAGCTGCTAGTAATAGTGCTCTGCGGGCTTTGGTGATTTGGAATGTTTTGATTACTTAGTGTTTCTTAAACAACAGGGGGATTGATATTACTTCAGTAGCCTACGCAGTTCCTGAGGTTTGTGGCTTGTTTAGGCGAAGTTCTTCAGCTGCTTCTTCCTCTGGCCCCATAGGTTATGAATTTTCTTTGTCTATCAGATTTGCTACTTCTCCACTGTAGAAACCCTCTTCCCCGTAGTTTTTCTTAAAGATATTCTCAAGGTGAACCCCTCTAAATACTCTTCCACTGCGCGTATGTCCCGCTTCTATGTCACTGTCACTATCTGAATTTTCAAACATTATCCTTTTCAAATCTTATCGAGCTACTATATCTTTAAGATGTTCTTCTCATGCAACAACATCTTGAGTTTCAACTTCAGGACTTGTAAAAAAATTCCTTTGGGTCCTTTAAAGAAATATCTTCCTGCTTGGTTGTATGAGTCTACTCTGTCAACAACAAACTCAGTGATATACCCTCTAATGGTACTATCAAACCAGTGATCTACTGCCTTGGATACAACATTATCAACCATTTTAACCTTCTAGATCAGCGTTGATGTCCAAACTACAAGAGATATAGGTATTATCTTGAACTGGGTATCTACTAACCTAGGTAACCACTCATGTATCTCTTGATGGATCCCTCCAAAGAATATCTCGTGAATGTCGATAAAGATATACTTCTCCAACCAATATTCTGTACTAACATTAGGGTTCTTGTTCTAGGCTTCAGTGAAGTCATTCTCTTGATATTCTATCCACTTTTTAATCTCTGTCTTCGATGGCAACCACCTTGACAATCCCTCACGAAGATTCATGTCCCGGAAATAGAACCATTCGTTGGTATAGGGGCAGACCCAGGGTTCAGTTCCAAGATCGCACCAACAAGCCCTAGCTACTGGCCCTTTCAACAACACCTGCGAAGTAGATGCAGTCTCACCTGAAGAAACTATGAAGGGGTTGTAGGACAGATATATCTACAACCAGGGGAATATCAAGTGGATCTATTACAATAGCAATACATCATGCATCTATCATTCAACAAGCTAGATCTATCCTTCACAGCTATATATTTGATCTAATACAACAATATAACAACAATAGAGATCAAAGCATCAATCATAGACACAACAATAGATGTACATGGTTCATCCTCTCCCTAGGGATATGTCCACAAAAATATTCTTATGATTTATTAAGGTAAAGCATATAGTTCCTATCTACGCTCTCAGCTAGTAGATCCTCTTTCTTCTCTCTCTTTCTCTTCCCTCCCTATGCACCCAGCTACAGGACTTGACCTTTGCACACAGCAAAAGATATTACAATACCAAAAGGCTTCCTCCATATTAGCACTTCTCTCTCTCAATAAAATGATCCCTCGCTCAACACTATAGCTAGATCAACAACAATATTGTACTGCAGAATTACCAACCAAACCTAGGCCCTTTAGACCTCTATTTATACATTACAACACCTCACCAATAGCCTTAGGCCGAAACCTAGGTGCCAAAACCCTAAAATACCAAAACCCTAGGTGTCTAAAACCCTAGGTCAACTTGACCCTCTTTTTCTGGGCTTCACCAGCCTGTCTTTCCTTCCTTCTCTCCCAGTGCTCCAAAGCATCCAACAGTGGCTTTTTCCACTTGTTGAGTTGTCCACGATCCATATTCCTTGTTGATTTGTCATCCTTGATCTCCTCATCCAATGAATTGCATTTCCTCACTTCGCTCCATCTTTTTTTCTCTTTTTCTTACTTCGACCTAGTGACAGTCACTATGTCTCCCGCGAAGTTCATTTTTCACCTTTTCTTCCTTGTTCTTTGCTTCCTTCCATAACCAAGGGCTAACAAGAACTTCAGGATTTCAACATTTCAAACCTTCGAATTAGATCGGGCAGTTTATTTCATGTAACCAGATCAACAATCAGTTTTAATCCTTACACTCATCCTTTCACTTCTAAATCTGATGGCTAGGACATAATCAAGCATCGATATGGATGGCCACCTTTTACTCTGGGTCTTCAGACTTCAGAGATTTCAAATCTCAATTCCTTCTCTCCTCTGGAGTGATCACCTGTCGAGTCAGTCAAAAAACAATGGAGATCACTTGTTGTCAGTTAACTCTTCCACTTACATTATCCTTCCATTGTAGTAGATCGACGAACGAAAATGCTCCTGAAGTGATCTTCAAATTGGATGTCTTGTGTCCACTTCAGGTCTTCGACATTCGTGCCTTCAAGACTTTGAGCAAGTGCTAGTGGTAAAAATCCCAAAGAAAAACTCCTGGAGTGACGTAACTTGCTTACCTCACTTGATGATGTGTCATGAGCTGAGTATATGCCATGTGTCACTTAGATTCATGATTTTCACGTACTTGAAATGCCAATTCAACTTGACACTTGTCATTCTTTGATTGTGCCACATGTCCTTGCTGACATAGACTGCTGATATGGTCTGTCATAGTTTCTTGCTGTCATCAACGTAGATCTCCCGATGTGACACATGTTCATCTCCTTGATATAATAGTCAGGATAGTATATAAAGGGTATCTCAGATCGACAATTTGAGATCTGTCTATGATTCAACGGTCCATATTTCATCGAGACTTCGTGTTTCACGATGTCAGAGGTTGGAGCACATCCTTTCTTCAATTCTCGATTTCCCAATAACCGCTTACATCATATCGATGGTCCACGAACCTCCACAATCCAATGGTCGAGATTTCATTGGGACTTCGTATTTCACGATGTCGGAGATTAGAGCACCTCCTTTCTTTGATTCCTAATTTCCCGATACCCGCTTACGTCAAATCGACGGTACACGATCCTCCACGATCCAACGGTCCAGATTTCATAGGGACTTCTCATTTTGTGATGTCGAAGGTTAGAGAACCTTCTTTCTTAGATTCTTGATTTTCAGATATCCACTTGCGTCGGATCGACGGTCCACAACCCTCCACGATCCAACGGTCCAGATCAAATCGTGAATTCACATTTCGCGACTTCGTCTTTTCTTATCCTATCCTTCCACTTTAGTAGATCCAAAGGTTATGAAGACTCTCAAAGCAGATTAACGATCAAGGATGATTTAGGAACCACAACTTGTGAATGATTTAACTCATCACCCGAGCTACGCAATTTGAAGTTGTGCATTGTTGGTGATTCAACCACAATCGTGGATCTTCAAAGGTATAAGATCGGATGATCCTGACTAATTGCGGGATTGGCACAAGCGTGATATTTAATTCTCCTTTTGATCTCCACAATTCACCCCTACCATTGATCTGGCGATTGCGCATCTGACGATCATGACTTAATCTAACTTAAACTCATTGTTTGTTGGATCAAACATAGTTGTAGATATTTGAATCTATGAGATCTAACGATTTAGATAGATTGTGGGATTGTAACTGGCGAGTAGTTTAATTCTGCTTTCACTCCCTGCAATCCATCCCTGCCATTGATCTGGCGATTTTGCAACCGACAGTCTTGATTTGATCTGATTTTTATCATTCCATCTCTTCTGAGATTTTGATCTTTCATTCATTAACTCTCCTGATATTTTAATCTCTGTTTGACATCAGTCATTTTATACTGTTTGACTAGTCGTCCAACATTTCTTCTGAAATTCATTGTGCCATCTCTTCCGAGCTTTGATCTTCATGCATTTGCTAACTCTCCTAAGATTTTATCATAGGAACATTGTTTATCCTATCGTGATCAACAATAGTCATGAATTTCTTCAATCTTAAGGTGATGTTCTTCTGTCGATTCTTAGTATACTTTTCTTCCTGAGATTAATCTTGTTGCTCTGCTTACTATGACTGTTGACATCAATGAAAACACATGAATGACAATATGTCCAACAAGAAGCAATTCTAATCATGACATATTTAATTTCTCCTTTTACTTTAACATCTAACCTATCTAATTACACGATCCTTCTGGTGGTCAATTGTGGGAAAACATTTATTCTCCAATAGACTGAATAGGGCATGATGTTAGAAGAAGCACCAGAATCTGCAAAGCAATTATGCACATTGAAATTTAAAATCTCATATGTAACTATAAAAGGAGGGACTTGGGACTTGGAATGTGCACCTATGCTTGTTGCGTTATGGTATAATTTATTTCTAATTTGTGTATTGCCTTTTTTTAGCAGCTTTAGGAATGTTGTCGGTTGCAGCAATGATTGTCTTCTGAGGATTATTAGAATGAACATCATCATGAATTAGATCATGATGTTGTGTTAGTGAGAAGATAACATACATATAAATGTTATCTTTAGTATTCTTCATATATTTTATAATATTGTAGTCTAAAACATGAATTTATGTTTTACTTGTTGTTGTGTTGGGTTGTGAACCATTGGGATTTTTTTTAGGTGTTGAAATGTTGGGCTTGTTATTGTTTGTAGACTGGTTTGTTGTACTTGGTTTGTTGTTTTTAGTTGAAACAAGCATTTCATATTTATTACTGGATTTCGTTGGGGATGGGATGCCTAGTTTCAAATAGGTAATAGGAGGAATGATTTCTTGAGAGGGGTATTCGCATTCATAGAATATGAATTGTTGGGAATGAGACCTTTACTGCATAGGTTGTAGTCTCTAGGGGAGTATTTTATGACTAGTTTATCTCCTATAAAATCTTTTTCAATATGCTCATCATCAGAGTTAATACACCAATCCCATAAGAACATAGTAGACTCTCGAGGAGCCTCCTCAATGGATTCTTCATTTTCCCATTTGTTGGGTTGTTCATCATTTAAGATTTGTTGATCTAACAACTGGTTGATAACCAAGGTCATGGAGTTGGCCCACTGAGGGAATGTTTTTTCAAATTGATTTTGTTGGTGGTATGAGTAGAAGTTATCCCTACCAAAGCTATATAGATTTACTGTAAGTTGTGGGACTTTTGGTGGCTCAGGTGAGTTGTCATTTATTTTGAATAACGAGAGGGTCTAGGTATTTAAGGTCCTTCACCGACATTATTCTTAAGATCAATAACTTCATTTGATAGCTTCTTGACCAGTTTAACCATGTTGTGTATATCTTTAGGGTGTTTCTTAGGAGGTTTCATAAGTAATAAAGGCTTCTTTCTGGTTGACCTAATCTCTTTAGAGTATGAATGAATGTCGTAAGATGAAAATTCCTTTTCAAAAGCCTTGAATTCTTCAAAGTTTGTAGCTAAGGATTATTTACCATCTTGTTTAATAAACATCCCTATGGAAGGAATTAGAGTCAAGGTGTAATAATCGATGGATAATGATTCTACGGGAGCGTTCTTAACAGAAAATTTGTTGAGCACAATAGTAAAGCGTTGATTGAAGTCCTTCACTTTCTAATTCTTTTCCATCTTTATAGCTCCTAACAGTTTGTATAAAGCCACAAGAGTTTTAGCTTCCCTGAAATTTCTAATAAAGACTTTTTCAAAGTCTTCCCAACTAGTTATGGAACCGACTAGGAGGTTAAAATACCATGTGGATTCTTTTCCTGCTAAGGTCTAAGGGAAAAATCTACAAAACACTTATTCATAGCAAATAACAAGGATGTGGGTACCTAGAAAGGAATTCTTAATATGATCTTCAGGTGAGCCGGGTTTGTTTGGATCAAATTTTGGAAGGAGTTTTTCAGGTTTTATGGGAATTTAATGAAAAGGTTCTACTAAATTCAGAGCAACTTCAGATAACCATGGTGGAATTATAACTCTTCAATATTCTCGTTCAACCATATCAATTTCTAGGTTTTCACCATCGAAGTTATGATCAGACTCAGGAGGAGTGGGAGGGATCTGATTCAAGGGAACGAGTCTTCCTAGAAATTAGTTTCAATCATATATTCTACAGAGTTGACAAGAATATTGGTTCTATTACTATGTTTTCTCACATGGGTAGTTCACCTCCTTAAGATTTATTATGATGTTGGTAGTTTACCAAAAAATTTGGCATATGCATGGGTATTACGACAAGTTTCATTCAACTATTCATAGGATATAGGAAACCAAGTTTTTTTTGAGTTTCAGGGATGCCAACAAAACTTCTGAATGTGGGGTTAGTGTCTTCAAAATTAATTTCTTGTTATGAATTGATATGAGGAAAAAGAGTTTGAACATGAATATTTTCATAGGACTAGTCATGTGTATCCAATGAGTTTATGTAATCCATACAATTTCCGGTCCTCCTTCTAGTACCAATTATGTTGACAGGGTGGAAATTCCCAACAAAAATAAGGGGTACTCCCTAGTACACGGTCTCGATTAGACTATGCATTGTTTGGTTTAGGAGACCCATCTAGATTCTGTCTCGACTTCCATTACTAGTTGTGAGGGTGGATGGATGGATGGTTATGCAAATGAAATATGTATATGAAGACTATATAAATGCATAAAATAAAGATAATCTACTTTAATCTATCCTATCCTAGCTAGGAGTGAATTATAGTAATTGAATGAGCTGAAATGAAACTAAAAAATGTAAAACACCCCAATCCAATAGTTGTCATGAAGTTGAAAAGTTAAATAACACATGCATACAAATGTATAACCAGAAAATTCTAAGTCATATTTTTACATACATCAACAACACACATGCTCAATACATTAAGTATAATAAATAATAACAAACTGCAAGAATAACATGAATTGCATCATAAAAGTATATAAGCAAAACATGTTCTTACATCCCATGTGGACAACAAGCATTCTACTAGAAATAGTCCACAACAACCAACAATACAGACAAGTTTAATCTCTGTCAAAATTTGTCCCCAATGGCTTCTAAATATTAGTTAACCAAGTATTTTCTCTAAAATCAGTTTCTCGAGTGTATACAAATCTTTGAGAGCCAAAAATCCCCTTCAAAATGGGTTTCTTCCTTTATTTATACAATTATTACTAACTCATGAAAATTCCTTCTTGGATTCCCCAAGAACAAGTTAGAAAATACCTTTTAGCTCCCCTTACTAGTTTTTTGACACATATGAGGAAAAAGATGAAGTTGAAAGTGGTTTGAAAAAGATAAAATAATATATAGTTAAAAAAAATCTGAATTTGTTGTCATGTCTTCCATGTGTGTTTGTATCTCAGATGTAGGTAGTCCATATCTCTAACTGATCATAAAGTGATATGATTCAGTGGTATTCCAACTCCTTGAGAGTAGCTTCATGCATGGTCGTGTTGTTGTTGAGGGTCTGCATGTATTTTTCTAGGGTGGCAATGAATGCCTCGATCATGGTACGGACTTTGGTGAGTTGAATGAGGTGTTGTTCAATCAATTCCATCATCACCTTTGAGGTCAATTCAATTACCATTTTCCTATGAATTGTACTCTGTTGTACCTTCTCTATTAGTTTTTCCATAAGGAGATTCTTTCCAAGATATTCTAATGGAGGGAGATGATAATTTCTTGTCAGGTCTTGTGTTTGCTTGTGCATTCATGAACAAATTGCAATTGAGTTATTTGTATCCTTGTCTTCTCTTTTCCCATATTGTTGGCATCGATATAGTGAAGCGAGATCCACCTTCATGTCTATGTTTGAGGGGCGTGAAATCTTGAATGGATCATCTAGATTCTCTACAATCCATCTTTCAACATGCTTATTCCCTCTGGGATCATGTTGAACTCGGTGTTTTTGACCTGCATTTGACTATGTTGTTCTATAAAAGTGGTTGTTATCTGTTGGAATAGGTGCAGGTGGGTGTACATGTCTATGATGGTCTCTTCTAGTTACACCATGACTTTTTCTGCACTAGCCTTGAAGCTTTGTAGGCTACTCTCATCTATCGTTGTTGGATAGTTGGTTGTAAATGATGTCAACAAATCTAGTTGTCATTAATATCATCAGATGTGATGGGTGTATTTGGAGAAGTCTCCAAATTGGTCCCCTTATGGAATAGCTCTAAGCATGTCCCTCACGAGAAGATGCTTTGAATATGTCTACAAGATCCTCAGAGGTGTGGTCATGAAGCTCGAATTTTTTTTAGGAATAAGGAAATGAAGGAAAATGTAAATGCAAGTAACACACTCATAGATGAATGGTCCTCGTCATATCCTTTCCAATGGTAGGCAGTGTGTCACATAGTTCCTCACGGTTGAGGAGTTATGAGGTCATCAATTTGGAAGCCCTGAAGAATGGTTAAGAAGCCCCTAAATAGTTACAATTCATTAACTAAAGGGAAACATGGTTGTAACAAGAATTCCTAAAGTTAAGGAGATAAGATACTTAACAAAGCTATAAATACACAAGAAGAATCCTCGCATTTGTACACTCACTTACATAAGTTTATTGAATATATTCTAATGAGCAAGTGATCTATTGGTGAATTTGAAATGAAAAATCTGAGGCAGTGAAATATTAAGGAGAGAAAAGTTTTGGGATTGTAGAGGAGAGCGAGGGTTTTCTAATAAACCCTAATTTGGATGACCCCCGTGGGTCAGGATACTAATGTCCCACGAGGCACCCTCGCATGTTGTATGACACTTGTCTCACAAGGCCTTGCATGATGCATGGGTTAGTCCCACGAGGATAAACCATATTTGAAGGAGGATGCTAGTACCAGGTTGTTGAGGATGAGGAAGAGCTACAAGTCTGAAATCTTATGTATCAGATCAACTACAAGTGTAAAGTTATTTTATTCTATGTGTTTTGAGGCTTGCATCCTGGAATTTTTAGCACATGCTTGAGGTATGTCTTTGTGAGTTTTGGTATATTCCTTGAGGCACATCTTGGACACTTGGCATATGGTTTGTTGTATGGTATATTATTGAGGAAGATCATGAGTGATATGGCACATGTTTGATGGTATCTCTTGGTACATGGTTTATGGATGTTGGCACATGGTTTTAGGTACATTTTGGTTACATGTTGATGATGTTATGGTCATGCCTTTGGTATCTTTTTGAGGCATTGGTATATGCCTGAGGCACATATTTGGTTCATGGTGTGAGGCATATTCTTAGTACATGTACGAGGTGCATTTCTTGGTGATATTGATGCATGTTTGAGGCACTTCTTGATGAGTTTATGGCACATGTTTGAGGTACATTCATTGGATGTTGTGGAACATTCTTGAATCATGTCTTGGTGATGTTTGTACATGTTGAGGTACACCTTAGTGATGTTATGGTACATTGATAAGAATCATATCTTTTCTATATTGGTATCTTTGTATCTTGACTATGTTGGTCAATCTTGAGGCACTTCATTGATGATATATTATGGTACATGGTGTATGGCATAATTGATACATATCAAGAGTGGTATGTTATATGGTTGATGCATGAGATGGTACAGGTTTGATACATGATTGATGTACATGATATGGTACATGGTTGATGTACTTGGTATGGTACATGGTTGATGCATGGTATGGTACACGTTTTGGTACATGGTTGATTTACATGGTATGGTATAGGTTTTGGTACATGGTTGATGGTTGATGTACATGGTTTGGTGATGGTATTTGATATCCATGTGAGAGGATCTGTTTATAGTTGTTCAATGATGGTATATCAGTGGCAATGACAATGACAGTGACAATAACAATGACAACGATAGGTTGGATGATTGGTTGATCATCAGGCATAGTTTGATGTGACAGAGTGATAGTGATAGGTTGGTTGATGATAGTGGCAGTTACAAGTTGATCAGTGGTAGTGATAGGTTGAGTCTACACTTATATTTCAGAGTGGGTGGATGGGGCAAGGAAAGGGGGTTGTATCCTCCTTTCGGTTGGTGCTAGAGAACTCAAGGAGTTGGAGCTTTCTTCAGGTTGGAGCCTGCAAATCACGAGGTCATATCCTCCTTATTGTTGGATCCAAAGAACTTGGGTAGTTGGATCTTCCTTCAGGTTGGAGCCTATAAAATATGGGGTTGGAGTCTCCTTCCAGTTGTAGCTGGAGAATTCAGGGAGTTGTAGATTCCTTCAGGTTGGTGCCTATAAATCAGGGGGTTGGTGCCTCCTTCCAGTTGGTGTTGGGGAATTTGGAAGTTGGTGCTTCCTATGAATGTATTCTTGATATATATAAGAAAGTATCACATGGTTTACTCTCATTTGGTTTTCAAGTAAATTAGTGGGTACTATGTATCTTTGGTTGTTTATTATGCACTAATGAATGATAATATTTATCATGCAATGATATATTGAATTCATAAGTGGTAAACTATTGAATATTTCTAATAAAGTTGAATTTTATATATATTGTGATTGAAAGTTGTAAAAAGTGTTCATATTGATTCACCCCCCTCTCAGTATTCCAACAATTGGTATCAGAGCCAATCCTTCAAGAAAAATAGTTTAACCACTGGAAGGATGATCATGGAATATGCTAAGATTGGAGTACTATAGTTTGATGGAAAAAACTATGCCTTCTAGAGAAGAAGGATGAAAACATATGTAAAAGCACAAGGATTTGATGTTTGGAAATTAGTAGTAGATTGATACAAAGCGCCTTCCACTCCTCCAACAGATAATGGTGGAAATAAAATCAGCCAAAACAATTTGAGGGATAAAAATTCTATCCTGAATGGCTTGGTCGATTTAGTATATATCAAAGTTATGCATTGTGATTCTGCAAAGGAGATTTGGGACAAACTTCAGAATGTTTATGAAGGAGATGCCAAAGTCAAGGCAACTAAGCTTCAAACTTACAGAGGTCAATTTGAATAGTTGAAAATGAAGGAAGATGGAGACATTACATCTTACTTTTTACAATCTGATGAAACAATGAATGTGATTAAAGGATTGGGAGAAGAAGTTGAAGAATCTATGATTGTTCAAAATATACTAAGATCTCTTCCCATGATATTTGATCCTAATATTTCATCCCTAGAAGAAAGAGCAGATATTGGTATGCTAAGCATGGATGAACTACATGGAAAATTTACAGCTTATGAAATGAGAACAAAAGAGGAGAATCTATCCAAGAAAGAAGCAACTTTCAAAGCATTGAATAAGACATAGAAGAAGAAAAAGCCAGAGTCAAAGACAAATTTCATTTGCAGTGATGATTCAGATGAATATGAAGAAATAGACAACTTTGTAAGAAATTTGGAGAGAGGAATCAACAAGTACAAAGGTATGATTCCTTTTAAATGTTTTAATTGTGGTAAAATTGGTCATTTTGCAAAAAAGTGTCCTTATGCTAAGAATTCATATAGTGATGAAGAAGAAGATCCCAAGAAATAAAATAAATACCAAAATGGAAATGAGAAAGGAGATAAAAGGAAATCCTTCAAGAAAAATATATACTCAAGAGAAAACAGTTCCTCATTTGATGAAGATGATGAAAACGATAGTGATTCATAAAGAGTACTCTTTATGGCTATAGAAACTAATAAAATAACGCTTGAAAGAAATGAAGAAGAAGGTGAAGTGGATATTGATGTAAAATTAATCAGTTCTTTAATTGAGATTTAAAAAGAAAGGAAGAAAAAAGAATCATTCAAAGAAGAAATCATCTCCTTCAAAACCCAACTTTAATAAGGAAAGATAAAGGAAGAAGTAAATATCCATATAAAAAGAGTGTGAGAAGCTTGAAAGGAAGTTGTGACATTGAGAGTTTAAGTCAACAAGATTAGAAAGAACTTGAAAATTTCTCAAGTGTTAGAAAAAATTCTCAATAGTCAAAGACCATACAATGATAAATCTGGACTAGAATACAAGAATGTTCATTTTCATGAAGGTTCTAGCTCCATGATGAAAGAAACAGAACACATGAGTTATGTAGAAGTTCCCAAAGGAAGGAATCATGGTCAACAAGAGTCAGAGAGGAATGAATACAAAATAAATTCTACATTCAAGAATCAAGGAAACTTCAATCATTGTGAAGGAAACAACCAAAGACAAGGTTGTGATCAGACAAGGTAGGAATTCAGAAGGACTACACCATAAATAAGATCATTCACTCCTAGGTATCAAAATTTATTTTTCGGTCATTATTTTACATGTACTAACTTTGGACATAAAGTTGTAGATTGCAGGGCATATAGAATAAATGTTCAAGAAATATATGGTTATGTGGCTTTCTCCAATATTGAATGTTAAAAATTCCACAATTATGGTCACATAGCACAAAATTATAGAAGCGTGATAGAGCCTCCCATGAAGGAAAAAACTGATTTTGGATACAGAACGATTTAGAGAAGAAATGAAAAAAATAAGAAGAAGTGAATGAAAACCAGGTCCCGGAGATTGTACTCATGATATTTGCAGCAACACAAAATCATGACGAATCTACAGGAGAATAGGAAGATGTCAGAATTCAGGAAGAAGATGAAAAGAATGTCAGAATTCAAGAAGAAGAAGAAAAGGAAAATGATGAATCCACAGATGAAGAGGAATATTACACTGCATTAGAGTGGATATGTTTCTGAGCCATTTGGCTTGGAGACTCTCAATAAATATGAATATTGAAGAGGGGGAGTCTAAGAAACATCTCTACATCAGAGAAGTATATTTTGAGCAATCTGAGTTGTTTTCATATTTTGGGAAGGTAGTTTCATAGTGTTTTGATTGCTAAAGTGAAAACTTTCTTATGACAGTTTGATTGTTTGAGGAAAAGATTTCATAACACATACCCATGCAGGTAACAACTGAAAATTATGAAGAATATCAGTGACACACTTTTCAAGAAGAGATTCATGATTTCATAGAGGATTCCAGGCATATATTCAGACAGGGATATATTCAGTACCAATTGTTCCAAACATGATAATTTTGATTTATAGATTGAACAAACAGATTGAGCAGCAAAGAATATGTTGTGATCAGTTGCAACATATGAGTCAACATCATAGTAGATTCATGGATATGTGTTATGACATATTTTCATGATATATTTGGTAGATACATAAGATATGAGTCAGATAAGATGCATAATATTGGATGAAAGCATATTGACAGGTGAAATCAGTTAGTCACATGAAGGAAAGAAGTGAAAGGCACAACAAGACAGGAAAAAATAAATCGTCAACATAAGCTATATCATTAAAGGAAAATTGTTGGATGACTATGTCATTAATGTCAGTTCAATATGACAAGCCATGAATACTTGAAGTCAAGTAAATTTAAATGATTTTTATATATGTCAATCAATTACAAGAGGAAGCACCAATGGAAAATAAGCATTGAAAGAGAGGAAAGGAAGAATATGCAGGAAGTCCCATATTGATCTACATGACACCTTGAAGAGAAGTAACGGGAAGATAAACCATAAAAAAAACAATTAGGATAGAAATATCAGAAACATGAAGATAGGGGGAGACATATTGACAGGGGGAGTTACCCTTTTACCCATGATGTCAAAGGAGGAAAAGAGAAATATCATAAGAGAAAGATTAGAAACATGAAGATAGGGGAGAATCCCCAAAGGAAGATACCCTTTTCCATTGATGTCAAGGGGAGAGAGAAATATGAGAAGAGAAATATCAGAACCATTGGTCATAGGTGAAGTATGAATGTTCAAGTATGAGTGTTTCCATCAATTCCAAAGGGGGAGATTGTTGGATAGTTGGTTGTCATTGATGTTGTTGGACATTTGGTTGTCATTGATGTCAACAAAATTGGTTGAAATTGTTATCAACATATGTGATGGGTGTATTTGGAGAAGTCTCCAAAGTGCTCCCTTTATGGCGTAGCTCTAAACGTGGCCCTCACGAGAAGATGTTTTGAACAAGTCTACAAGAATCCCTAGAGGTGTGGTCATGAATCCTGAAGTTGTTTGAGGAATAAGGACATGAAGGAAAATATAAATTTGGGTAACACACTCATATATGGATGGTCCTCGTCATACCGTTTCCAATGGTAGGTGGTACATCACATAGTTCCTCACAGTTGAGGAGTTATGAGGTCATGAATTTGGAAGCCCTGAAGAATGGTTAAGAATCCCCTAAACAATTACAAGTGATTAACTAAAGGGAATAGTGTTTGTAAGAAGAAGTCCTAAATTTAAGGAGATATGTTACTTAGAAAAGGTATAAATACACAACAAGAAGCATCCAATTTGTACACTCACTTACACAAGTTTATTGAACATATTCCAATGAGAAAGTGATCTATTGGCGAATCTGAAATGAAAAATATAAGGCAGCAAAAGAGTAAGAAGAGAAAAAGTTTCAGGATTGCAAAGGAGAGCGATATTTTTCTGATAAAACCTAATTTGGCTAACCCCTACAGGTCAGAATACTAGTGTCCTATAAGGCACCCTCGTGTGTTGTACGACACTTGTCCCTTCAGGCCTACGTGATTCATGCATTAGTCCCACGAGGATAAACCATATTTAAAGGAGGATGCTAGTACTAGGTTGTTGAGGCCGACGAATAGCTACAAGTCTGAAATATTATGTATTAGATCAACTCTAGGTGTAAAGGTATGTTATTCTATGTGTTTTGAGGCTTGCATATTGGAAGGTTTAGCACATGCTTGTGGCATGTCTTTGTGATTTTTGGTATATGCCTTGAGGCACATCTTAGACAATTTGCATATGGTTAGTTGTATGGTATATGCTTGAGGAATATCATGAGTGATATGGAACATTTTTTATGGTATCTATTGGTACATGGTTTATGAATGTTGGCACATGCTTGAGGCACATGGTTTTAGTTACATCTTGGTTACATGTTGATGATGTGATGGTCATGCCTTTGGTATCTTGTTGAGGCATTGGTATATGTCTAAGGCACATATTTGGTGCATGGTGTGAGGAATATTCTTGGTACATGTATGAGGTTCATTTCTTGGTGATATTGATGCATGTTTGGGGCAGTTCTTAATGAGTTTATGGCACATGTTTGAGGTACATGCAATGGATGTTGTGGAACATGCTTGAGGATTGTCTTGGTGATGTTGGTACATGTTGAGGTACACCTCAATGATGTTATGGTACATTTATTAGAAGCATATCGTAGCTATATTGGTATCTTGGTATCTTGGCTATCTTGGTTATCTTGAGGCACTTCATTGATGATATCTTATGTTACATGGTGTATAACATGATTGAGACATATCATGAGTGATATGGTATATGGTTGATGCATGAGATGGTACAGGTTTGGTACATGGTTGATGCACTTGGTATGGTACATGGTTGATGCATGGTATGGTACAACTTATGGTACATGGTTGATCTACATGGTATGGTATAGCTTTTGGCACATGGTTGATGTACATGGTATGGTATAGGTTCTGGTACATGGTTTATATACATGGTTGATGGTTGTTTTACATGGTTGATATACATGGATCATGGTTGATGTACATGGTTGATGGCTGATGTACATGGTTCATGGTTTTTGTACATGGTTTGGTGATGGTATTTGGTATCCATGTGAGTGAATCTAGTTATAGTTGGTCAATGATGGTATATCAGTGATAGTGATAGTGATAGGTTGGATCATTAGTTGATCATTAGGAACAGGTTGATGTGACAAAGTGACAGTGATTAGTTGATGTGACAGTGACATTGATAGGCTGGTTTATGACAGTGGAAGTTATAGGTTTATTAGTGGTAGTGACAAGTTGAGTCTACACTTTTTTTTCAAGGAAGTTGGATTGGGAAAGGAAAGGGGGTTATAGCCTCCTTCGGGTTGGTGCCAGAGAACTCAGGGAGTTGGAGATTCCTTCAGGGTGGAGCCTGTAAATCAGGTGGTCATAGCCTCCTTCTGGTTGGAGCTGGAGAACTCAGGGAGTTGGATATTCCTTCAGCCTGGAGCCTGTAAACTAGGGGGTTGGAGCCTCCTTCCAGTTCTAGTTGGAGAATTCATGGAGTTGTAGCCTCCTTTAGGGTGGTACCTATAAATCAGGGGGTTGGTTCCTCCTTCCAATTAGTGTTGGAGAATTTGGAAGTTGGTGCTTCCTATGAATGTATTCTTGATATATATAATAAAGAATTCTATGGTTTTCTCTTGTTTGGGCTTCCACATAAATTATTGTGTATTATGTATTTGTGGTTGTTTATTATGAACTGATGAATGATATTGTTTATGATGCAATGTTATATTGAATGCATAAGTGATAAACTATTGAATACTACTGATAAAGTTGAAGTTTACATATACTATGATTGAAAGTGGTAAAAAGTGCTCATACTTATTCACCCCCTATTAGTATTCAAACAATATTCACCTACTGGATTTGTTTCTCTAGCTCTCTGATTCATGCATACTTCTATGTATATTGGCGGTATAAGTTCTAGACGTTGTCTTCCATTGTTGTAGTGAAACTAGTGCTAACGGAAGCTATGGAGATTGTATCTTCACTGATGTTTCCTATTACCGGGGTTTGTGTGAGGACCAACATTGGATTACCTCTCCTGACCGACACTTTCCTTGTTTTCTCTTGTACAATCCTACCCGTGGTCTTATTATATATGAACTTATTTAGGTTGAGAACTTTGATTAGATTGAATGGGGTACAAATCCTCAGACCTATCCCACTTAATCGAGTATGTCCACTGGTACCTGCTATTGATATATTTGGGATATCGGTGTGGATATATGATGTATCATCATTCCTTTATTCTTCATCTTTATTATGTCACTCTTCCTCAGCTACCTTTTTTGCAACTTCACTTGTTTCTTTACATGTTGATTTTGTTGTTTCTGATTCCTCTGCTTCTTTCTCTGCTTCTCTTTCAAGATTTTCTTTTTATGTGGCCTCTATCTTAGTTGTTATTGCTGCTGCATCAACTTTATCTTTAGCTATGGTTTAATCGGTTTTTCTTTTCTTCTTTGTTGCATATTCCTTTTTCTTGTGCACATTTTCTTTCTTCATCTTCTTCTTTTCTATTACTAGTTCTTCTTCTTCTACTGATATTGATTTCACAAATGTATTTGCAGTAGATGCCTTCATTATTTCCTCTTATTCTTCTTTCTACATGGCATCCTCGTGTGATTTTTATTCATCAGTGATTCTTCCGATGGGTTTTCCCTATACCTTGGAAATGACTTTGTCATAGTTTCTAGCTCCAATGTACCTCCTCTTCTTCCCATGTGGCCGAAGTGTATTCTAAGAGTACTATGTATTTGGTGAAGTGTTCTTTGACCACCTTTTTTGGTTCGTGCCTCCTAAATCTCTCTTCTATGAAGTGGTATGAAAGTAGCGTATCCACTTCATCCTGGGCTTACTTTGTGTTTGCAAATGTGTAGGCATCAATCCATAATGGGAGTAGGGGCCATACATATTTCTTATCTCAATAGAGTATTGATATAACTCCATTAATCATTTTTTGGTAAACTACTTCCTGAAAAACTAATTTTTATGCAACAAATCATGGAAGCAGATGTGGGGTTATGTATATTATGGTATATGTGTCGTACTCCTTCAAGTACCTATCTCTTATTCTCCTGATTACAACCAATTCTTTGTCATTCATACATGGGAATGGCATGCAGAAAATGAATTCATACAATGGAGCTAGTAAGAGATCACATATCTTGTGATATTATGTCCTATACATGTGCTCCCAGAGCCCCTTGATGTAGATGTGGAAAATTGGGTTTTTTGGTTGCCATGCCCAACCCATATTCACATATTGATGTGTTATGCACAGAATATCTAGGAGATATGAAGACATGTGTAATTCTAAAAAATTTCTAAGATGGGCTTCTATAATTGTTTTGATGGCCTCTACTAAGTTTGCTGACAGAAAGACAACCTAGTTGAATGGCGATCCTTTGTCTGCATAGTAGTGAATCAAGGGCATATACAACATAGGAAATTTGGATGAATCTGGCTCTCCATACAATCTGCATAGCGTTGTCACCATGTATTGATATGGATTCCTTAGTAATGTTGTAGGGTATCCACTAGTTGTTCTGAGCTTAAATTGTTTATCTAGTTTTTACCAGATGCATCGCAGGTCTTTGGTTGTATGCTTGAACCCACTGAGAAGATCATTATCTATCTTGTGGTTTCCTTTCTCTAGATGATAACACTTTTCTAGATTTGCAAGATGGAATGAGGCTATAGGATCACCCCTAGCATTGCAGATGTACCTATTTCCTAAGTTCACATGTTTAAGGATCCAGGCAATGACATAACCATGGGGAAATACCGTAGTGCACCATGCTACTCTATGTATCCAATATTTCCTAATGTTCTTGAAAATTCCAATCTCATCTTGATCCTCAACATCGATGATGAAATCATGTTTTTTGAACATTTAATAAATGTCACCCACTTGAGTGAATCTTCCCCCTTTTACAAGAATCTAGTTGTGTCATTATACATTGCTCCTACAATGTCGAGTTCATCTTCATGCTGGAAACCAATTTCAGAGGCCTATGCAGCAAGAGATTTGCTAGTTTCCTTCTCCCTTGGAGACATTTTTGAATCTACAAATCATAAACGAAATTAGTCCAAAGAAAAAACCATGTAATGAAATAAGAATGATTAGACTAGGAGTTGTATATGCATACAAATAAGTCTATTTAAGTAACCTGTGTGAAGTACCTGAGGATTCACTCGTGTTGATTGTATGTGGGATATCGTCATCAGACAACGATAGTATGATGGTAGGCATTATGGAAATTTGAGCTTTAGTGAGAAAATGAAAAATTCTAGACAAGTTGGTTAAAGGTTACCTTGGATAATGGCTTGAAATTTCAATACCAAAGCAATTCATAAGAACTGCTCCGGTGTATATCAGAGAGGTTTGCATAAAGTACTCTGGTTCAAATCAGACAAGTTCATGGGAATACCTCCGAAAAAACTGGAGAAATTTGTGTTAAGTCCGTGAGTGGATGTGTGAAAATCGAAGAGGTTTGCATAAGTCCTATGTTTAAACCATAGGAATTTGTGTTAACTTCTACAGTGAAAACCAGAGGAGTTTATGTTAAGAATTCCGAAGGTACCAACATTCATATATTTAATACCTTTGGTGGAGACCAGAGGAGTTTGTTCAGAGGTCTCTAGATAAAATGAAGATGATCTCGTTAACCTCTCTAGTTACTACCAATGACAATCTTGTGAAGTACTCTGGTTGCAAAGAATCCTAAATAGTTAACGAAGTCTTAGAAATGGATTTCTTTCATTCAAGTTTTAGGATTTGGATAACAATGGAGCGAGAGGCCAAGGTTCAATTCTTCTCCAATATTGGTGTGTATAACTCTAGTGGATAATGGCACGAGAGAGAATGGTTAAAGCTCTAGAGGCCCTTACACTTTGACGACATGGTTGGTACAAAAATGGATACTAAAGGGGGAGCCTTTTAAAATTAGTTGGAATTGTTATAGCAGATTTTTCCACTCTCCATGCATCTTGATTTGATGGCCTTCCATTTCCCCCCTACAGACTTGATTTCCCATTTTTTATCACTCCAGAGCTAAAAATACACATTTTTGTCCATATATACAACCTACAGTTAGACAAATCGCGTATATGCAGGTTTCTCCATTATAGCCCACATACATCTAGTTTGGTGCTCAAAAATTTAAAAATATGTCGGGTTTCCATGCCATGTCACGAGATCTATGATCCTTTACCTTCCATATACTGGGAACAATCTTACTCGACCCTTTAATTCCATTTGGATTCTATAACTTGAGCCATATCAAAGCCTTGAAGAGAACACATCATTGAGAGCAAAGACACTCTGGAGAAATTTCACCTCATTATTGAGTCTATATCCCTTTTTCCTTGAAAGTTTGAACTTCTTGTGTTCATCCCCCAAGATCTTCATATCTTGAGATGGGGAGCTTCATTGACTCCAAACTCTTGTGATATTACCTTTGTGGAGGATTGAGGTGGTGGAGGCCCAACTGGAGGGACTTAGTTTCTCGGTTCCGATATGTGTCGTTACAGAGGTTTGTCACCTATGTACTTTTTTTTATTACATTAATAGAAATAACCTTTTCTCGTCGAATTGATATCTTGGAAATATTTGTATTACTTTCAATGGGTGTATTTGTAATGTATTATGCTAATTTATATGCTAACATTATATATCATTTCCACATGCTTGTGTATCTTGGTTGTTGAGGACAAGTTGCAGGTATAAATATTTGGTTCATGTGCTCAACGGTGGTATTCTTCGGACGTCCGGACGAGGTAGGATTATATCCTTCTCTTGTTAGCATTTCATTTATATAGCATACTTGAGATTAGATTTTATTTCTAGGTGTCTTTCCATCTGTTGTGGTTTTTCCCTAGCCATAGAGAGATTTTCCTTGTAACAAAATTGGCGACTCCACTAGGGAGATCTCCTTTTTGGGGTATTAGGTGTTGTTTCTCCTTTATTTTCTATTTTTTTTCTTGATTTTATTTATTTTTTGTTTCTTGACAACCTTTATTTTTCCTTATATCTGAGTTTCTTTGCCTAACCCTTGCCTTGGCAGTGTCTTCTTTGACATACATGGATTTTCCCTTGACAAACACATACATATGTGAGCTATCTTCCTTTAGGGTGCATACATACACTTATGTTCTCAGAATAGGCGCGTACATACACTTATGTTCTCAGAATAGTCGTGCACACTATTTTTAGAGTCTTTTTGGTTGAGTTTAGTGATTGTTGGGTGATTTTTGCTAGTTGATGAGAATTCTTGGGTCCCTATTCTGACTATTAAGTGCTTACAGAGTGAGAGGAAGCTACTTTATTGGTGAATTTTTTGGGCAAACTCCTTTCTTGTCATTTTTCTCATTTTTTGTCCTTGCATACTGGTATGGGTAGTTTCTTCTTGGTATCCTACTTGGATTGTCTACTTTTTATTGTAGTAGGGTCTGCTTGTGAGGTTGTTATTTAGTCCTTGTATTTTATTTTCATTATATCTAAAATAAATTAAAAAAAAAATGCATTTTACTTATAGAATTTGCACTTTTGGCTACTTTGCATTAGTTTTGGCATATTAGGAAAGATTGCACTTCATTGAAATTGTAGAGATTTCATCTTGGAAACAACATTTAGAAGCATATCATCTCATTTAAAATCAAGACTAGTACTTAGCGATGTTTTTATTTGATTATTTTTATATATGTTGAATCATAATACCATCAATTTCATGATCACACCTCTTGAGTAAGAAGAAGGCATTAAAATTAACACTAAATAATTAAAATTGATTAGAAACGATTTTATTTTTCAGGGTTCACAAACAAGTGTAGGACTTAGGGCCTTGGAATAGGATTTTGTGAGTAAACTTCTCCAAGGCTATAAAACTTAATGTATGTGTCTGACCAGGGAGTGGTGAAACCCATTATATAATTGGAGTCCTCGGGAGGCTCCACTCACACCAGAGTTAAGAACAAGGTCATGTGAAGTTGGTTGGAGAGATAACCCTCGAATACCTTCATAGAATTAGAGATATTTTTTGGGTTCTATTTGTATCTAGGTGTTTCGCTAGTGCCTTTAATTCCTTGAGAGGTGGTTCTTTCGAGATTTCAGGATTTGATACCCTACCCATATGGTGGACCAGACTTCTGACTTCTTGCCTAAGCATTGGTTATATCATGGTGACTCTAGTTTCTTGACACAGGTAGACACATAGGCTGCTTGCAGGGGTTATTCTGCAAGTACCCTGAGTCATATAGGGATTATACAACACACAAACTCTATGGATGATTTCCTCTCTAGAGGGATCTGACCGACTACACTGTGAATCCTACGAGGGTCCTTATAATTGGTTCTGATACCTCCACTCTATTGTTGCAAAGTCTCTAGCCCCTCCTAGGCAAGGCATACCTACTTTAGATCAGGAGGTCTCTTTCAACCATCATATCCTGTTTCTGTGCATTGGCCTTTAGCTTTATTTAGGAGTATGCTCTTTGATTATTAGTGTTGTGTCTGTTTCGTCACTTGGGTGAGAAAAACAAGGGCACTTACATGCCTATTTGGGCATTCGAGACAAGACATAGGTTAGTGCATGAGTTAAACAAACCAAGCACATGAAATAAAAAAGTAAACAAACTAAAACAACCAAGGAAATAAAAAATAAAATGCATAAGAAACTTAGAACCGAAAACAATCAACCAATGACCAAGATTATGCCACCAATGGATAACTATATTAGTTGGCAAAACACCATAGAGAAAAATGAGGACTTATGGGTCCCCTCTTCCTTTTTGGGAGGGATCTTGAGTTCCCTAATGGAGAGCTCTTCTTACAATGGTAGAAAAAATTTCAAATGATGAATAAATCAATGCCTATTCCCTCAAGAGGTGAGTGGAATGGCCTATTGAAATGTTGCTAGAATGCTCCAACGAGAAAAAAGGATTCTCAAGGGAGGATTGAGGGAGCATAAAAATACTATGGAAATCTTAATTTCTTAGTGCACCCATGGCCTCCATTTATTGAATTTCTTCAAGGCAATATTCAATTGGTTTTTAGTGTGAACAAGGGGCCCTTTAGGGCACCCTTTGGTCCTTGACCAACCCCCCACTCAGATTCAGCTCAGATATGAAGGTCAAATCAAGTTGGGAGTTGGTCCATAAGTGTTTGAGGGGCCGATAAGAAACATAAATGTGTCATTCACAGGAGTGCATGGCTTTTCTCGTACACAATAGTGCATATGGCACATTGTGCGCTATACGGGCTTATTTGGCCCACACACTGTGTGCACGCTTCCTTTAGTGAGTTTGTGTATGTCAATTTTTGTCCAATTGTATAGTTTTTTCCTTTTGGAAATGCATTTTGGTGCTACGAGTGAACTAATATTTTCTTGGCATTTTTGTATTTCTGTAACCATTTGCGTGCAATGTTGGGGATGAAATTTCAGTGATAATAGATTCCCCCTAATGTGTGAGGTTAAGAGCATACGTATAGCCAAAATACGTCAATGTTTCTTCTACCGAGAGTGTCACTGTAATGAAGAGTGTTGAGAGGAACTGCAAGAGCGATCCATCGGAGGGAGAGGGGAAACCGTGGGACCCAAACCTTTCTCTAGGGAGAAAAAATAAAATATGTATACAAACGAGGCAGGCATGCCCCATGATCATGTCATGTAACTCAAAATGTAAGACAATAGCTGAAGTTGTATGCTGATGTAGATAATTGCAGTGCCCCCTAGGGAGGTTTGATAATGGAAGATGAAAATTATGATGGTGAACATACTCTGAAAAGAGTCAAGGATGCATGTAAGAAGTGTCGATGACTCGTAGGAATTGATGGCCTAAACAATTCATAGGTCTTCGGCTGGTATAAAACAACTGCAATAGTCGCATAGTAAGACCCACCGTAACATGAGATTTTTCTGAAGTTGAATGTTATGGGGGTCAATAGAATCGGAGAGAAATGATGGTTCTCTTTGTGCCATCTGAGACTCCTCATTCTAAAGGTAATGAGATTCAATATACTTTCACCCTTTGGAAATGGTGTTGATGTCGACAGAAAGGGAGACACAACTCCAAGAAGAAAAGGGCTTCATGAAATCCATGAGATAAAATCGAGAAATGATAGGGAACATGAACAAAGTCAATATGCAGTGAGACTCAAGACTGCCCTTGGTTTGGGTTATGTTTTGAAGGATGATTGGAAACAACCATAAAACTTTATCTAGTGTCAGGGGGACGACTAGACATGGGGTTAAATGGTGCCAGAGGCTTGAAAATGTGAACAAACTCAGAGATCAGGGGTACATGGACGGTGGGATACTCGGGGTTTATGAACGATGTCAGAATGAGAAAAGGAGAGTGGATTCCCCAAACAAGGTCTACATGGGTTTCATTTCTGGAAAAAGAAGGTCATCAAGGGTGACGACAAAAAGCTAAGTAAATGATGGAAACAAAATATTTTTACAATTACCAAATAAATAAAGAATAATTTGGGATGATCATACAAATGCAGAAATAGGTGCCCTAGTGCGAGATGGCTTGGCCTGTGAGGGCTCAAGTGGCGTGGAGAATTGGTGGAGGGTGGGGGATCCATGGGTGGGTTTTTGTATGAGGTAAATGAATGGAGGTAAATATACAGATGGGAAAAATGATTGTGGATGAAATGGAGGGTTAATGATACTATGGAAGTGCAGTTAAATAGAATCGAGATGAGATAACCTAAGAGTCCATTGGGAAAGCTAGAAATATGATGAGAAGAAACATGTGGATTATTCTCAGAAGTGCATAAGACTATCGGGACTCCCATCCCTAGGGGGTGAAAGAAGCATGAGTGTCAAAGTACCAAGGGGAAATATGAATGGGACAACTCATGTGGGGGAGAGTGCTACCGGGTGATAGTACCAAAATGTAGCAGAGGTGACAGTACTGCAGAGCCGGATGTAGGGACCCTAAGGTGAACGTCAGAGGGTGTGACCGAGAGATGCAATTGGTATTTAGAGGGAATGATTACATGCCATTGTCGATAATATACTTGAAGGGGCTGCACTGGTTTGTGATGACCAAGTGCCTACAAACATTAAAACTGAATACTTGATGTGAACAATATCTGATGATAAAGAAAATATGACAGTTATTTGATAATTTTGAACATGAGAATGCATACCTGGGCGTGATGTGAGAAAAATTATCCCACGAGACCGAGGGAAGATGGTGACCTGGGGAATGTTAT
>JASDQU010374648.1:58968-94053 GCA_032191745.1 Picea mariana
ATTCTCTCCTAAAATATAGGAGACTGGATAATGACTAATTATGACTAATAAACAAGGAATAACCTTAGGAAAAATAAATCCTAGGTGTGTGTGAAGTAACTCCAACAATTTCTGCAAAGATCTCATTCTCAAAGTGTTTACCGTGATTGGATACTAACTGTAGTGGAATTCTGAAATGGGTAATGGCGTGGTTGAAGAAGAAACGCATTGTTGTGTCAACGGTATTATTGAAGGTAGGCATGGCTTCGTCCCATTTGGTAAAGTAATCGACTGCCATGACGACATACTTGTGTCCATTACTAGATGGAGGATTGCAAGGCATGAAGTTTGTGCCCTATTTGCAGAAGGGTTCGGCGATGATGACTGGATGTAGAAAAGCGGGTGGCACTCATGCTTTGTTTGCATAGAGATGGAATTTTTTTCATTTCTTGACAGTGTGGATGCAGTCATGAAATAGTGTGGGATAGAAGTATCCTACTTGAATGATTTTTTATGCGATGGACATACCTGAGAGGTGGCCACCACAAGTGCCACTATGGAAATCATTCAAGACTCTGTCTAATTCGTCGATGGTCAAATATCAACGGAGTATGGTGTCGACCCCACGTCGGTACAAGACGTCACTGATGAGGAGGTACAGAGTGGCCTAATGGAAAATGCGTCAATGATCATATCGAGAGATATGAGACCCAAACTTCTATGTCTGAAGGTAGATGAGGAGGTCACCATACCCGGGGTCATCTGAGGGGATGAAGAAGAGGTGTTCGTCGGGAAAATCCATATTGACAGGTGAAACTTTAGCATCTGAGGGAAAAGCCTTGATGAGTTCGACGAAAACGATTGCTTTATTTATTTTGGGAGTTAATATCTCTAGGTCGTATTCCTGAAGGATGATGATCCATCAAGAAAATTTTCCATTAATCTGTCATCAATTAAGCAAGTACTGCATGGGGTTAGAATCTGCTATGACTTTGGTAGTGAGAAACAGGATATAGTGACACAATTTTTGAACTGCGAGGACAACTTCAAGGGCTAGTTTCCCATCATGATTGTATTTCAGGGGTGGTCCTGAAATATTTTTACTGATGTAGTAAATTACATGTTCTTTCCCATCATCCCCTAGTTGGACGAGGACTCCTGGTACTAAGATGACTGAGGCTAATAAGTAGAGGATGTAGTCATGATCATAGTCTGGAGGACTAATCAACGAGGCATTATATAGGACCTCTTTTAAATCGTCAAACATGGTTTGGGCATGTTCAACCCATCGAAATGGGATATCATGATGTAGTAAGTGAATGAAACTGTGTGTATGAGTTGTGTAATCTGGGACAAAGCGACGTAAAAAGTTGGCTTTTCCTTGTAGGCTTTGTAGTTGGTGCAAATTCCTAGGTGGTGGAATTTTTGTGATAGCTTGGACCTTGAGGGGATCCACTATGATGTCGTTTTGGGAGATGATGAACCCAAGAAGGAGTCTAACGGTGATGCAAAATACACACTTGAGGGGGTTCAAGCAGCTATGGTATCGACGACATCGTTGAAAGACAAATCATAATTCATCTAAATGCTGAGTTCGTTTCTTGGATCGAGCAGTGAGGTCGTCCAATTAAGTGAGGATGATGTGAGCAAGATCATGGAAAACATAATTCATGGCCCATTGAAATGTAGCACCTGCATTTTTTAGTCCAAAAGGCATGACACGATA
The DNA here is from genome assembly GCA_032191745.1 of Picea mariana. NCBI lineage: Eukaryota > Viridiplantae > Streptophyta > Pinopsida > Pinales > Pinaceae > Picea > Picea mariana. Next base: position 60,674 of record JASDQU010374648.1, read on the forward strand.
AGCAAAAGTACCCTATGGGGTAGTAAAAGCGGTTTTATATTGATCTTCTATATGGACTTGAATTTGATTGTAGATGGAGAACGCATCCATGAAGGACAAGGCCTCGTGGTTGGCATAGTCATCGATAATTTGGTCAATGAAAGGGATTGGGAAGTTTTCTTTGGGAAAAGCATGGTTGAGATCATGAAATTCGGTGCAGATGCAAATATAGCCATGTTTTTTGTTAACGGGGATGGGGTTAGAAACCCATGAGGTATACGCAATGGGGTAAATGAACCCTGTGGCATGTAATTCGTCTATTTCAGATTTAATAGCCATAGATTTGGATGGGTGAAGTGGGCATTACTTTTGACAGACTGAGGTGAAATATGGCCATGTGCCAATGCGATGTTCGATTATAGAAGGATTGAGGCTAGGCATCTCCGTATATGACCAAGAAACAATATCCTAGTATTCTTGAAAGAGAGATTTGTAAGATGTGAGTTCCTCAGGGGAGAATGCGGCGCCAATGGTGATTTCCTCTATGATTCTTGGTTTGATGGAAATTTTGATTTTGATAGTGGGGGGAATGTTGGCCATGTTGCCTTACTCAAAAGCATTTGGGGTAGGGATAGGGTTGTTGAACTAGTCTATATGCCTTGACAGAATAAAATCATTGGTTTCGATTGCATATATGGAGGCTTGTCTAGGAAGGTCAAAGGCTTCCTGTGAGAGAAAAATTGCTTGGTGATGGAGGACATTCCATGGGAAATTGAGGGTAGTGAGTTCCTCCAGGATATCTTTGTCGCAAAGGAAAATGCGAGAATACAAAGGATCCAGGGAGGCAACATGGGTGACTGTGACAATGTGATTTTCCTGAAGTGGCAAAGACGTAGAGGGGATATATCAAGCATGTTGCGATGGCTCACTTTACATAAACCAAATGTCTAGACACTGTGGGGGATAAACTGTGGTAGGGGGTAAGATTTATTGTGGGAAATGAACCGGAGAATTGGGAGGATTTGGGGGAATGTCCTCAGACAATTTATCCATGAACCATGGAGGGTTGGGGAGTGACTCAGGTTCAAGGGACGAGATATGGACATTATCTAGAGAAGATGTAGGGGGGAAACTTGAATCACATGAGGTAAGGTGGTTTAATGAGTTTGAATAAGGTTTAATTGACGACACCTGTATTCGATGGTCAAAGGAAACTGGTATGTGAAATGAGCAAGTGAGTCATAGAGAGCGTAAGGGAACCTCATCCATTCAGGGACTAAGGTAGAGACATAATGGATGTTGGTGATGTGGGTACCCGAAGGTGGTGGTGGAGAGGGATCTTGTTGAAATTTTGGCCTACTGCCATTAGCGTTTGGTGAAACTGAGGTAGAGTTGGGTAATGATGAGTGTAGTGGCCATATTTTGAACAGATGGCACAAGCGAATTTGGTTCGCAGCCCTTTACTACCTGTAGTGGGGGATGTTGTAGTAGTACTAGATGTTCTTGGTGAAGTAGCGAGGGATATGGTTGCTCGAGGAATTTGGATCAGATTATGTAACTTGGGAAGAGAAGGACATATATTAGTGAGGTGTCCCTCTCTTTCACAGAGTGTGCAAAGAGGTTGAATTCGGGGAGGAAGTGGATTTGTGGGCTCTTTCTTCTTCTTTCTTCCCCCAGCTGTGGCAGTGGTGCTGGCAATTGGGGGTGAGGGTGGCATGGTCAGAGTTAGTTCTGGAATCTACATCGGGATTCCCTTTGTCCGAGGAGGGAGATATGGTTGAGGAACCATTGCAGGTGGGTGTAGATACCATACAGAGATAGCGAGTACCATGTTGGGAAGGGTAAGTGTTTCGGCTACCTGAAAATATTGTACTCCCGGTGGGGGGTAGAAGAAGGGAATTTGAGTGATGGCTTGGGGAATTGTTTCCCAAACTGGGATCTGCCCTTGAGGGAGGGGGAAATCAAGGATAAGTGGTGGAGTAGGATTCTTAGGGAATCCCTGAGGTAATGTTTCTTCAACTAGTGGGATGTCGAGGTGTGGAGAGGCCTCAATAGGAGGAATGGTGTTTCCAGTGTCAGTTCCTTTAGAAGATACGAGACACACTTGTGTTGAAGGGTGTATGAGTGGTGGTTCTCCATGGTATGCCCCTAGTAAGGATGGGTCCTTGAAAATTCCATGGCTCATGTCAATGAGTGAATAGGAATTTGAGCTGGTGTTGATAAGAGGTAAGATGTTACTGATGTTGGTGGAATGGTTAGGCTCATAATGTGTGATTTGGTTGATGGTGACGATTTTCCTGTTGTGGGGGAACATCATCATTCGAAACACAAAGGAAGACACTTCCTTTATAGTGTACATGTAGCTACGTCCAAATAAGATATTTCAATAGAGCGGGGCTTCGATAACCTCAATGTCGATGAGGATGTTTTTTCCTCCAAGTTCGACGGAGACATTTTGAAAGAGCTCTTCAGGGGAGGATGGTCGACCATCATAGGCTCTTAATGTGATGGTGNGGGTCGATTGCCCCTAGGGCAGAAAGTAAGGATTTTCATTGAGTTGGATAGGTTTGGAGGACCTCTAATACAAACATGGTTGTAGGAGATTGCGCCAAGTCACCAACCAGACTGTAATTGTGTCTTTCCCTAGCCCGAGGGTTGTTGACATTCCATCATAACAGAATGCGAGGGATACGAATGGGGGGTTCAGTGTTAGGGTGTGGAATCATCAAGGGTTTTCTGGCTATAGTTGGAGTTGCTTTCGAGGTGGTGGGAGTAGATTCAGGAGGTGGGTTGTATTGATGACCGTGCGTTTGCAGAAGAATTTCTTCTTTGCTAGTGAGGAGGATATTGTGATCCGTCAGATTTCCAGGGTGGATGGGCCCTAGGTTTTGATACTGTCCCATTTGTGGTGGGGCAGGATGTACCTCATGTTGGGTATTCATCACACCTTGGTGTGGAATAGGGTTTTGCAACACGACTAAGGGTGCTTGTTACAAATACTTTTGTGGGGCCTGTAGAGGGGTAGGTGGCACGTTCATGGATTCCTTCATCCGTTTAAAGTCACCAATTTGGGGGAAATGGTGGGTATAATGTCCATGCTCACTGCAAAGAGCACAAGGGAAGTTCATGCATAGGTTTTTGTTTTTGTTCACCCCTTGGTGTTTGTTTTTATTGTCCCCTTGGGGGTTTTGGTTACCTTGATTATGGTTTCCCCTAGTAGGTTGGTTTTGTTGGGGGTTATTTCCTCCTGGTCCCGGGTTATTATTGTTTCGGTTTTTTCCTTTATTCTTGGAATTATTTGGTTGATGGGACATATTTTTTGTATTCAACTTTTCAAAAGTATGAAGTTGTTGAATGGGAGAGGGTTGAACAAAGTTAACGTCGGCATGTGGTTGTCCATGTGGAGGAGAAATCGATTGTGGAGGACTAGGAAATTGGAAATACGGATTGTTTTGTGGTAACAATCCATAGGGTGCATATGAAGGTGAAGCACTTTCACTAGTGCTCAGGTTATATGTTGAGGTAGAAGGGGAACCAGAGCTTGGTTGAGAGGTCGGGCACATCATGGGTGTCAACGAGGGTTCACTCATGGGTGGAGGGGGAGTAACAGGATATGGTTGTTGGTAAGGGGGAGGAGGGTAATGATATGGCCCTCCATATGTCGGCAGATATTGGGGTGTACCATACATAGGTGGTGGTTGAATGTACATATTGTGGTGTGTTGTGGTACCAATAAACCCATCCACAGCATGAGACATGCCAGGTTTGTCCTAGACAAATGGTACAGGTTTGGGTGCATCAGGTAATACTGTGTATAAGTAACCTAACTGAGCATAAATTAGGTCAAACTATTGATCCTTGTTGATGGCTTCCTCTTCGGATTGGGGGAAGGTGGATGCGCCATCTTTGGAAAGTATAGAGAAGAGTGATTTTAGAAACCAATCGAGGTGTTGTTCTTTGGTGGTTTCTTCTTTACATAAACAACGTCGCCGACATAATTCGTGGATGTGGTTAGAAATATGCATATTTGAGGTTTGTTTTCACTTGGAGAGTATTTCTAGACCAGTATCATGATGAACTAGTAGTTGGGAAAAGGCCAAAAAGGCTTTGGCCAAGGATTCAAAAGTCACATGGGACCCTAATTTTTTGTCCACATAGCATTTTGCTAATGGACCCGTGAGTGTTCATTGAAATAACCTTTATCATATGGAGTCATACATGATTTTTTTTTAATAGCACCATAAGTGGAAGGTCATGACATGGTTGGCAGGATCTTCCCCTGATTTTCCTTCAAATTTTGGAATCTCTTAAGGTAGTTTGGTAGGCATATTGGGCCATGTGGGGTCATGTAATATAGGATCATTCGTGAGTTTACTCAAATCAGGAATGTTGAGAGTCACCAAATATGGCATGGGAGGTGGTGGTGGAGGATTAGTTCCATCCATGGTGTGAGAAGGTAGTGGACCTAACCCTTGAGGGGGGGTTGGTGGGGTTGTAATTATTCCTTGAGAAGAAGTTTTCCCCCCACCTACTTGTGAAGGAGATATATTGGATGGATGGCCTTGGGAATTGGACCCAAGTAAAGTGGAACCAATCAAAGTTGATCCCAAAATAGTGGCGCTCACAGGGGTGTGAGACGGTTGAGCTGGTGAGTTAGCAAGACTAGGAACTCCTCCAAGAATAGGAGGGAGATTTTGCAAGTGTCTGGAATGATGGGGACTCTGTGGGTCCCCTATGATGTCCAACTAGTAAAGTGAATGTGTGCAAATGGTGATGAGAGAAATAAATGAACAAGAGACTTGTATAATTTGGATCTTCACAATATAACTAACAATTGCATGTAATCAAATGAGCATCATACATAAATCAACTGTAAATAATCATACATGTGGGTAAGTGGAGTTTTTCCACATGGGGGAACAAAAAAAACAAATGCTCATGTCCTAAAAAGATGTATCGTCCTTCCTCTCAAATAGCACTGGACCTTCCAAGAGCACTCAACATTGGGGTCTAAAGCCACCTGAAGAGGAACTAGTGAAGGATGAAATAATCAATTATAATGAGGGGTAGAGGGTGCATATCCCAAAAGAGATGGCAATATTTCCCAATAGCCACAAAAAATATGATCAAGGTGCAATTGAATCCCACAATTTCCACCTGGGTAGATGTCCTAAATTTGGCCACTAGGTACCTCAATCAAAGTGCGACATTTAGATTTTCGGCCTCAGAAATGGGTCATGGGTTGGATCCCTTCCAAGAGTTGGGTGAATCAAGGGGGGACACATAGAACAATTGGACCTAGGCTTTCAACCTTTCATGAGTATCTCCCTGCCTTATGGTGTAGGAATAATTGACTTGGAGGATTTTAAAGTTCCTTATTTGTCAACTTCTAATGTTTGAAAATGTGAGAACCAGATAACGGGGGGTTATTTGGATGCCTACCCCCGAGATCCTTCATAGACTAAAAAATTTCTTTTGGCACCTCCTATGGAGGAAAACTTAGTGATTTTTAAGAAAAATTTTAGATGTGGTGGGCTGAGAGATTGGGGGTGTGAACCAATCTCGTTTGAATTAAGTGGGTGTGGATAATTTTCAAGAAATAGTTGGACATTTCGAGATTCCTTTGGAGAAGACCTAATTCAACCTCCACAATTCAAGATGGAAGTTATGTGAGTGAGGAGTGACTTTGTGTGTGAGCAAGTGAAAAGATGTGCCAAATTTTAATAAGTAATTAGGTGTGAATTTGCAACATGTGGACTTCCTGTGGTGCTTACAAATCTTTGTTACCTATCTTACTAAGTGTCATTGGTACAACCTTGTGGAATTTTAAAATCCCTAAAGAACTAGCATGTGGACATATGGGTCCTTACCAATCCTTTAAACTCTCTAATGTTGTTTATACTAAGAAAGCTTGAAAAACTATCCTATATTGCAAGCATGTGGGCATGTATGGGCCCATTACTTTGATATTTAAACTCTCCTAGTGATGTAAACTAAGAAAGAAATTTCAAGAAACTATCCTAAGTTTTCAACATGTGGGCATGTATGGACCCTTACAAATTCAATATGATTTCAAAAAGAAACTAAGAGGAGCCCTAGGGGGGCTTTGTCCTCTCCTAAAGATTTTTGTTAAGGGATATGAAATGTCTCTCTAACCACCTTTTTGATTCTCAAGATCGCTCTATGGTGTGAGAGAAGAGCATACTCAATGATCAAAGTTGATTTTTGGTCCCAATGCAAGTGTTTTTATATGTGATAGCAATACTCTAAACTTAAATTTTACAAACCAAACAAGCCATTCATGTGGAAACCAAAGCAAAAGAGGAGAATATATGAATCTTTTTACCCCCTAAGTGCCTATGTTTAGCTAACCTTTCATATGGGAAAGGATTCTAAGTGAAGTGCATTTCAAATTTGCATGAAAGCAATAATTTGAAGGCTAGGGGCCTTCAAATAATCACAAAAACTCTTACAATTTTGAAACTCTAGAAATGTGTGCGGGTTACAGTTCAGACAGAGGTGCAGTGGGCGCACAGTGCACAAAATGCGTAAAGAACATAAGCCTTTTGGGCACACGGTCCACATAATGTGTAGAGAATAGAATCCTTTTGGACGCACAGTGCGTTGAGTGTGTGTTTGTGGGATGAGATACCTGCACACATTCTGATACGCATTGGGGGGGGGGGGTTGAGTGAAATTCTCCTCCTCCAGCTGGAAATGTGGCTCTTGAAAGGTAAGGCTAGGTCGGTTTTGGTACCAGAAAGAAAAATGGATAAAAAATAAGTTCTCTCTAAGCCCAAATAGGGTGGAAATTGATACCTTTCCCTAGTATGGTCACCAATCTAGTGTGTTTGTTTCGTCACTTGGGTGAGAAAAACAAGGGCACTTGCATGCCTAGTTCAGCCTTCTAGACAAGACAGACGTTAGCACATGAGTTAAAAAAACCAAGAACATGAAATAAACAAGTAAAAAAACTAAAAAAACTAAGGAAATAAAAACTAAAATGCATAAGAAACTTAGAACCAAAAACAATCAACCAATGACCAAGATTATGCCACCAATGGATAACTATATTAGTTCATAAAACACCATAGAGAAAAATGAGGACTTATGGGTCCCCTCTTCCTCCTTGGGAGGGCTCTTGAGATCCCTAATGGAGATCTCTTCTTACAATGGTAGAAAAAATTGCAAATGATGAAGAAATCAGTTCATATTCCCTCAAGAAGTGAGTGGAATGGCCTATTGGAATGTTGCTAGAATGATCCAAGGAGAATATTCAATTTATTAATTTATTCAAGGGAATATTCAATTGGTTCTTAGTGTACCCATGGCCTCCATTTATATAATTTATTCAAGGAAATATTCAATTGGTTCTTAGTGTGAACAAGGGTCCCTTTAGGGCACCCTTTGTTCCTTGACTAGCCCCCCATTCAGATTCATCTCAGATCTGAAGGTCAAATCAAGTTGGGAGTTGGTCCATAAGTGGTTGAGGGGCCAACAAGAACCATAAATGATTCATTCACAGGAGTGCGCATCTTTTCTCATACACAATCATGCATATGGAACATTGTGATCTCTACGAGCTTCTTTGGCCTGTGCAATGTGTGCGTGCTTCCTTTAGTGAGTTTTCGCATGTCAATTTTTTTCCAATTGTATAGTTTTTTCCTTTTGGAAATGAATTTTGGTGATGCAGGTGAACTAATAGTTGTTTTGCATTGATGTATTTATGTAACCATTTGTGTGCAATGTTGCGAACGAAATTCCAGTGATAACAATTAGTCATCCTTAGGATTTTTTATTGTGTCTCAGGTTCTGAGTCATCATGGAGTGAGACCAGGCTCCCCACTGGTCTCTTCATATTTTGAATTTACCACCACATATTGATCCTTTACCGAAGACACCTCCTAAAAGGCATAGAGTTAATAAGTGTGGTACATATATCTCCACTTCCTAGGCTCGTGATCATCCTACCATGAGTACTGAGTCAGAAATGAATGTATCGGTAGCCCTTCAACTCCTATATTCTCTATGATTAGTGGGTCCCCTTGACTCCCTTCTCATCAACAGTTTGGATGTCAGAGGCTCCCTCATTTAATTCTACCCAACCAATGGTCTCTACTCAATCCGTGGGAACAAATCCTTTTGTATTTCCAGGCGATATGTCAAATCATAGTACTCATTAAATACCTTCGACCACTAATCCTTTTTTGTATGGTATGTCGGAAATGACTTCGCACTTGTTATCCTCTGCTTCGTTGTATCATGTTAATATTATTTTTGGTTCTAGGGGCATGATGCCTCCTTATTCTCCATTTTCATTTGGTGGGGGTCATATCCCTCAATCAACTCCTATGATAGGAGTTTGGAATATTCCTTCTTTTGGACCCAATCCCAACTTCACTTTTCCAAGATCGAGTGCTCAAATGGGATATCCTTCTACCTATTTCATCCCATCCATCTATCCTTCTTCCAATATGTCAGTTCCTACAAATGATTTTGTTATGGTGAACCTCCCTCTAACCTCTAGTGTTTCATCTTGGGGGAGTCATTTTTAGAGTATGGGAAACCCCTTGCATGAAGTTCCTTCATTTGGGGGAGACATATATCCTCACATGAGTAACCCATCTCACAACACTTTATCCTCACAAGTAGCTTTCTCAGTGATGATACCCTTAAAACCCTTTATGAATAAGTTGGTAGGAGGATACTATCCTACCAGGCAGGGCCATTTTGTATACCAGAACCCTTCTTGGCCCATGATCTTTCAAATCCAGTCTTTCCCAGGAGCATGGTCTTTGATGCCACAACTAGTCGCTGATAGTCATGTTGGAAGCACAAGTCCACTCATTGTGAGTCATACTGGCACTAGGCCGCCAACCTCTGCAAGTCATGTTGGAGACTTATCACCAACCTCTGCTAGTCATGTTGGAGACCTGTCACTAGCCTCTGCAACTCATGCCTTGGACAAGAAACCAACCACTGTAACTCATGTTGGGGGAACAACTGTAGTCACTTCTAGTCACACTAGACAAACATCACCAACCTCTGCAAGTCATGTTATAGATCAACTACTAGCCTTTTCAAGTCATGCTGAGAGCATGTCACCGACCACTGCAAGTCATGCTGGTGGAATTGATATGATTTATAAGCCTATATGTATAAGATGTAAGCCAAATTTCCTTTGTATACTTTGAAAAGGATATCACCTAACTTATTTGTGACTTGTTATTGTGGTGGTACAAGAAGCAAGGTCCCTGTCTGATGGCCCTTCAGGTTCTGAGTCATCTTTGGTTTCCCAACAATCTAATCCTTCTTTGGTTGATACAACAGTCATGCCAATGCAATCTTTGGTCAACACCACTTTGTTTTTTAGGAGTGATGTGTCTCTTTACCACATTATCTCGCACCCTGTTCAACCATCATTCATGTCGATGCAATCTTCGGTCGACAACACTCCTGTTTTGGGGAGTGATGTGTCTCTTGAACATGTTGTATCACATCCTATTCAACAATTGTTTTAAGAAGTGATCGTGTCGATGCAATCTTCAATTGATCCCACTCTTCTCTTGGAGAGTGATAAGTCTATGGAAGTGACATTTGTGATTCAATCTTCAACCAATCCCACTCTTCTTTTGGGGGGTGATGCATCTTTCGACCATGTCCTTAACATTTCTAGTTCTATACCTTCTAAACAAGGGAGCATTCCACCCTCTCTGACTACACTCCCTCCAATTCCTAGGATGGTTTCCTTTGATTGGAATGATATTGTAGAGCCTCTCCTTCCTTCTTTTGCACCCTTATAGATAATGGGAATTCATCGATATATTGTAGATGAAGGTTCCTCTGCAATTATTTTATCCTCCTCGGCTTGGAAATTTTTTGGTTCTCCCAAGCTTCTATCAGCTACCAGTGAGTTGTTGGATTTCGACAGAAGAACTACATGGGAGCCTTGGCCTTCCCCATTATATGCTTCTTAGAATAAACTCCTAGAGTCTTATTTAAGCTATTTTTCAGACTCCGAAAATTGAAAAGATTGTCGAGTGAACTTGTATCTTTCACACTCGTCAAATGGTTTTGAAAGGATGTCTATTTTGGTATAAGTTTAAACCTTTTCTAGACCAAGTAGACTACTTATGAAAAAATCATACTCTGGTCACCATTGGCTAGAAGAGTTCTCCTGAGTATTATTTGATACGTTTTTGGGCCTAGGGGACTAACATCTACAAAAAAGGAAACTTGTTAAGTAAATTTGTAATTGCATCCCATTATCCTACTTGAATTGTTGATCTATTTTCAGCTCCCTCTTTCTTTCTATAAGCCACTTTCCCCTACAATTATCATCATTAAACAAGCAGTGTCTTTCATATATCCTTTGTAGCTTGACACCCTTTACCTGTAGAGGAAACATTTCCCCAAGTGTCCATGCCCTGCATGTGTTCCCTTTCATCGAGCATAGGTATGTTCCACTACTTGGAACTAGTTTCTTATTCACAACACTCTTTTCGTCTCTTGTATCATAACATTTCTTTGACTATGAAAAAACAAAACAAAAAATATGGGCGGGAAAAGAATATTATCTCCTATCGGAAACAATCATGTCTCCTTTGAACAGAGAAAAAAATATTGAGTCCATTTCATCCAAGGTTTGGGTTTATCATGACATTAGTAAGTTGAGATCATTACTCAGAGTCTACTCCTTTGATTGGTTATTCTTCCAGTCCTTATGGAGAGTTTTTTTATTCCTCCAGTGTCACAAACTTTTGTCGATGATCAGTGTTAAGTATATGTTACCTGAGTTATCCATTTGTCACATGATATTGTTCAAAGGAAGTATAAGTCTGTGTCGGCCACTCCTAAAAACTCTTGACTTTGCATGTCGACCATACCCTTAGTGAATCTCAGAATCACATGAAGTTGTTGTCCTACCTTGCAACCTGGGCCTATTTTCATCATTGGTAGGTAACATTGAACCCAACAAATGACATCTCCTCATTGGTCACTAATTGGGGGGTTTCCCTTGTGTTCGATGGCAATAAATATATTCAAACATTTTTATTTATGCATTGTCTTGGATTCCATTATCCCTATTGGTGGTTTCCTCTCCTTTTTCGACAGTGTTCCTAATTGGTTGTTATTAAGAGGGTCTCTTTCATTTATTGCTTGCATCTGGTGCATGCGATAGATGCACATGGTCATTGGTTTTTGAAACATCCTATTCATCTATGATCCTCCTAATTATCAAGATATTTCTTTTTACCTAGTGCTGGATGATGAGAGATTCCTTAATGCTCTCCTTTCAGGGAGTCTCCTTCCATCGACTTCAGCTCATCTATTCTGGAATCAAGATCTAGAGTCCTATAAGTACCTAGAGGCTTGAAATGATCGGTTGTAGGATCTCTCTCCATTGACAGTTGGGAATACATCAATGTCTCATGATCGATTGATTCTTCAAGTGTTTGACCTCAACACCCTTATTCTCACTTGTTGAATGTACTCTATGCCTTGACACCTACTTTCATTATCAGTGGGTTTTCTAGCATTTGTTAACAGTATACATTAATGACCGGTAATCAAACAAAGTATCATTCTGTTAGAACTCAACTCCTTTATTCACATATATTTTGTTGTCTTTCATCGGACCAATACCTATATGACTTCAGTGATTGTGGAAGATCAAATTGCACTCCATTTTATACATATATCTTCGGTTGATTTTGAGACTGGACTCCACTATGTCTTATCCGTGAATATGACAACCTATGGAATATGTACACTTTGTATTGCCTATTCATGGCCATGAAGAGATATTTAATATATATCCAAATGGATCTGTAGTGTAATTCAGATTGGCATCCATGTGTACAAAGTCAATATGAATTGTAATATTCTCATGAGAAACTAGTACTTCCAGCTGAGTCTTCATTAGTCAACTTATGGGAATTATAATGTATTTCGTCCATTGCAGATATTCATCTGAACTCACACATTAGGGGGCATATATTATAGTATATTTTTCCACTCTCCATGCATCCTACTTTGATGGCCTTTTGTTTCCCTCTACAGAATTCATTTCCCATTTTTTATCACTACAGAACTAAAAATACACATTTTTGTCCATATACGCGACCTATAGTTAGACAAATCGCATATACATGAGTTTCTCCATTACAACCTGCATACATCGGGTTTGGTGCTCAAAAATTAAAAAATATGTCAGGTTTCCATGCCATATCATGAGATCTATGATCATTAACCGTCCATATACTGGAAACGCTCTGACTTGACCATTAAATTATATTTGGAGGCTATAAATTGAGCCATATACAAGCCTTCAAGAGAACACATAATTGAGACAAAAGACACTCTAGAGAAATTTCATCTCATTATTGAGTCAACATCCCTTTGTCCTTGAAAGTATGAACTTCTTTTGTTCAGCCCCCAAGATCTTCCTATCTTGATATGGAGAGATTCATTAACTCCTACTTCTTGTGAACTTGCCTTTGTGGAGGATTGAGGTGGTGGAGGCCCAAATGGAGGGACTTATTTTCTCGGTTCTGATATGTGTTGTTACAGAAGTTTGCCACCTATGTACTTTTGTTGATTACATTAATAGAAATACTATTTTCTCGTCCAATTGATATCTTGCAAATATTTGTATTACTTTTCATGGGAGTATTTCTATTGTATGTTAATGTATTATGTTAATTTATATGATAACATTATATATAATTTCCACATTCTTATGTATCTTGGTTTTTGAGGATAAGTTGCAGTTATAAATATTTGGGTCATGTGCTCAATGATGGTCTTCTTTAGACATACGAACGAGGTAGGATTCTATCCTTCTATTGTTAGCATTTCATTTATATAGCATACTTGATATTAAAGTTGATTTCTGGGTTTCATTCCATATGTTTTGGTTTTCCCCTATCCATAGAGAGATTTTCCTCGTAACAAGAATTTCCACAGATCTTTCTCCTTTATTGTAGAAAAATACCAAGGGTTTTCTTTGGATTAAGTTTCAGTTGTGATCATGGGTTATGTTGATGTCGATGTGGTAAGAATCAGGATAAGGTCAAGATTAGGAGGGGTCGAAGTATGGGTTTTTCATGAGGAAATTAGGGCATGGGAGAATGCACCATGGTGGAGGGTCCATAGGCACCAAGAGTAAAATGATGGCAAGGTTGAGGTTTTAAAAGGACCGGTCGAAAGAAAGAATAAAAAAAATGTTTCCCTAACCATAAAAATTTAGATAGTGTGCAACTACTTAGGTATAACCTGGAGAGGAAGACCACATGGATGGAAATAATAGGTTGAGGGAAATGAATCCTTGGGCTTGTCATCTTGGTCCTCAACAATCCTTTTCTTCTCTCAGACACTCGAACGAACAATGGTAAAAAGGTGAAAGCTGAGAACCCTTTTATAATCGTTGTGTCTCAAAAATGAGATAGGAGGGGTTTGGATGTATCCAATGGAGGTGTTGATGGAAAGGTCTCTATATCCAATGAAGGAATTACTGGGAATTCCTCCGGTATGCACCAGAAGACATCGTGGAAAATTCTCGGGTGTATACCGAAGGCATTGATTTAAATTTTGTTGGTTATTACCACTTTGTTTAGGAAGAGTTCGTTCCAATTCTTCCAGGTACATAGGAGGAATTAGTGGGAAGTTCCCCAATGTAAAATGGAGGGAAAAAGGGGAAATCCACCATTTCAACCAGAGGATTTAATGGGAACTCCACTGGTTGAATCAAGGGAGTTTGTATGAATTTTGGTGATCATGGAAAAGTTTTTATAGAGGAGTTCATGGGAAGTTTTTCGATGAGTATTGGAGCACTTGAATGGCACTCCTTTGGTATATACAAAAGGAGTTTATAATAAATTTCCCAATGAACAAACTCATTTTCAAAATCTTCCTAAGTATCAATAAAAAATGGAATCCCAACCATACCAAGGAAAATAAAGTGGCATGTTTAGGGAGAGGTAATAAATGATCAATATTAAGGAAAAAATTGTAGGCCAAAAAGGTTTTTATAGAAGAGAGTAGGAGGCTCCATTTTCTTGGAGAGAGGCTTTACAAGTAAATATTCAAGAAAAAAGAGGTTGTTGATGCCAGGAACAACATAAAGTTAACACCTAAAATACAAAAATCAATTTTATCTAAGAAAGATCAATGATCATGTATAATCAATGAATTTCTCACATTTTCACATATACTCAAATGTATATGATAGTAAAATTTCCATTTAGAGATACATCAAGATAGGATATAAATATCTTTATAATTAGTTGATAGAGATGGAAATAGTTTAATAATAGAAACAAAAGGAAATTCTCGTCCAAACTAAACAAAGAAACCCTCATTGCAACCAAACAAAAAATAATTCATCCAAACTTAATAAAAAAAATCATGGAGGAAACCCTCATCTATAACAATAGGATATAAATGAATGCTTTGGATGTTAATAAAAAATACCAAATATAGAAAACATAGTGTTGATGCAACCAAACAAGGGAACCTTCATCCAAACTAAACAAGAAAATTGTGAAGGAGACCATTATCCACAAAAATAGGTTGGAACAAGATGTATAGAATGATAACAATGGATATTAAGGGAGAAAACCATTATATTCATCCAAACAAATTGAAAAACACACATTGAAATTAAACAGAGAAACCCATGGATGAAAAGTAGGATAAAGCAACAACAACAAAAGGCACAAACAAAATCCATGGAATCCTTGAATAACATGCTCAAACAAAATCCATAGATGAATACAAGATCAAACCAATATGAATACCATAAATAATTCTTGAACCATGATGAATAACCTAAGCCATGATCAATATATATATATAATTTATACATATAAATAATTTGGACAGGAGACATTAAAATTTGAAGGGAACAAATTTCTTTAATTATTGATAAAAACAAATGAAGAAAAAATCATGAATTCCCCACTGGATGGGTGTTATTTTGGGTTTAATTCCAGTCTATTTGGGATTTGAGCATCCCTCCACCTGGCTTTCCAATATCCCAAGTAGTTGTGGGGATGGCTTCACCTTTATCCTTTGTGTTCAACTCTTAAACTCGACCCGATGTATGGAGTGTATGGATATGGTGCTTAGTAAAGGTGATGCAAATGGAAATATTACCTTGGTCATTCAAACATTCATTATGAAGAGTCCATATTTAAGGTTTTCCTACTCTAGAATGGAAATAGCAAGAAGTCAAGGAATGATTTTTAATGCAACCTCTAGCTGGGATCATCAATTCAACGATTTTGTTGGTGGTTTAAGGGAAGAATTGTGACACCATCTCCCTAATTTATGCACTTTATTCCCCTCTTAATGCCTCATCTCTAGGAAAGGGGGAGAGCTAATAGAGGCAGAGGAAATCACTAGTGAAGGGGTGCCCAACAGGCCAATCTAGACCAATCAGTTGGTGAATCGGGTAGGGGGGGAAAAATCCACCTCATCCAACTGTGATTTTGAATGAGGAAATGGAACACAAGAAGAGAAGTCTGAATTGTATCCCACTTTAGAGAAGGAATTATATTGGGGATGTCACATTAAATGGGAGGAAGAATTTGTAATGGCTATGAGTGAGGTAATTCTTTTGAGAAATTTCAGAAATCCACCCATTCTAGCCCCTCCTTTGTTTCTCGATGAACAGTTTCAAGAAGCCAAGAACATGGAAGATAATATCCCTCTGTATTTGCCATTGAATTATCCTCTGGTGGAAAAACAATGTTGGCCCTTGACCAAGTTTTGAGGAAACATTGGTTGTGTTTGACCACTTTTGGGACTTCGACAGGCTGGTCGAAGATGGAGCACCCAAGTGGAGTTGAGATCACGGGATCTCACTTATTTTTTGGGCTTGTGGACCCAACAAAGGGTTTACTAGGGTTTATGTAATGGGTTATGGGATGTTGGCCCATGGGTTTACCCATGTTTAGGCCTTTTTGTAAATGTATAAATAAGTAGCTAAGCGATGTAAGAATCATTGGATGGTGGACTATGTGCACAATATGTTGTAAGTGTTAATGTTGGCTTAGTGCAAGAGGTTGTAAGTTTATTTGTGAAAACATACTGTATAGAGTGAGGCTCTATGCCTTGACCTGATTTTGGGAAGGAGGATCTGGCATGCAACGCGCAAATCTTCTGTCCTCTACAGAGTTTGGATCTGTGGCTTTGTGCACAGGAGAGACTGAATGTAGGAAGATTGAAGACTAATAAAGAAGAAGAAGTTGGTGGATGTATCCCCACATTGGGGTGAACCACGTATATCCGATGTCTTGATGTGCTTAGTGCGATGTGGATTATGTTGTTTATTTGCTTAGTGTTGTTGTTATAATGTTTGATGAATGCATATGATGTTGTTGCTTAGTGCTTAATTGTATTGGATATAAATGAATGCTAGATATAAACTAATGCTATGTGAAAAGTGATTGAAAGTGCTTGATATTTATTGTTACTGCGTTGATATGTAATAAGGGTTTAATATGCGATGTGAATGAGACTCATGAACTAATGGATATTGTTGGCTAAGTGCTCTGCTAAGTGTTGTAATCAAAGATCCGTGTCCCATCTTGTTTGTAGACACCTAAATCTTGCAACCCCCCCTTGCCTCTACCTTGGGTGAGACTTCATCTGCTTCGCAGGTGTTGCTAAAAGGGTTGCTAGTTAGGTTTTTTTTGGTGCGTTGTTGAAGCGTTGAACCCTGGGTCTACCCCTGTGCCAACAAATGGTTCTGTTGTTGGGACCTGAAACTGTGATTGTTGGGAATTGAAGAAAAGAGAAAGCTTTGTGTGTAGATTCGTTGTTTTAGTGCGTAGTACTCTAATTGACTTACAAAGCTCTATGATAAGAAAAAAACCTGATTTGAAGAAAAGAGGTAAAATCTTAAAGATTTGTGCTCTGGTAATGGTAAGATAAGTGGAAATTTTTTCTTCGAAAGTATGAATATAGGTATGTTTGATAGGTTTTGTCCTAGTATTAATGGTAGGGCACAGTTAGAAGAAAGATCTTATCTGAATAAATTTGATAGAAATAGAGAAAGATATGTTATTCCTATTCATAGAAAGAATTTTTGGACTAATAAGTGGATGCAGGAACCTAGAAAGAATTTTTGCAGATTGTAGGTCCAACACTGTGATCCTAGTGCGTATTACAGGAGAGGATGGGGATCATTTAAAAGAAAGAGAGGATTGACACTATGTTATAATTGCAGAAGATCGAGACATATTGCTAAGGAATGCCATGGTATAGGTCCTATTTGCCTTTATTGTAAAGCTATTGGTCATGAGGTCAAGGATTGTCCAAGAATGATTGCTAAAGTTGAAAAGATGAACACGAGACAAGAAAACCTTGAAGAAATTCAAGAGGCTAAGAGAATGTTGGGGAATCATAAAGAGAAAGAATTAGAGAAAGCTCAGACTATGTTAGTACAGTTAAAAGAAGTAATGGATTATCACAAAGACATCAGTTTACCATAAATCATGAAAGAAAAACAACTCATAGTTACAAGAATAGAAGACTTCGACATAGATTGTGTATTGGATGAAGAAACACACGTGAATATTATTCCAGAAAGAACTTGGGAAATTTTGGGAAAGCCTGCTATGGTACCTTCATCGGGAAGGATAGTTTTTTTAAAGAAAATATGATAACCCTATGTGGAAGAGTTACTAATATACCTATGATTTCTCATGAAACATCGACTGAAGAAGAATTTGAAGTCATTAAATTTGTTGAGAACAATGCCCCTTTTCCACTTTTATTAGGAAATACTTGGATTGAGAAGGATCAGATCAGAAGGAAAGCATAGGAGGAATATACAGAACATAAAAAGAAAGAACTAAGGGAATTCATAACTAGAAAAATAGAGCAACTAATAGAAGAACAAGAGGATAAGTCGAAGCAACAGAGGGCAAGAGAATTAATTGTCAAAGTTGAAAGAACGCAGCAAGGCTTGAAGAACCTGTATGTGCGGGAAAAAAGTATAGCCACCTCAGAAATAGTAAGAGAAGGGACATTAACCTTAGAATATGTAAGAGCACATCAATAGTGTGAATTCCTTTCACCAGGAGAGAATAAGAATACAAATGGGAAGAGGATTCCAGAAATTTTTAGAGAATCTCAAATTACAAGAAAGAAGGCCAGGAAGTTTAATAAGAAGAAATCTAAGCTACGAGAAGCTACAGAGAATACAAGGAAGACTTTGTAGGAGGCAGACCTCGCCAGAATAGCAGAACCACACAGAATGGGACTTCACCATGACGAAGCTATATGACTGTTGGAGGCACCCCCGACCGTTAGAATGATGCCCCAAAATGGCTAGAAAAAATAGTTATGAGCAAATGGACCATTGATACCACGCCATAATGAACAGATTCGCATTGATGGATGCATTCCTACCCATTGGATGAATTCATTACAATACTTGCTTATTTAACCCATTGGATGTTGCGCCCCGACCACTTTTTTCCACCTTTGATTATCTGAGCTAATAGAGAATCGATTGTATATCGTGTTGTGATTTCTATACCTCATCATCTGTTGGATTACCTCGCTTATCCATTCTCCTACCTGATCTATCGGTATACAAGTGTGAATGTCGGGCGAACCTAACGCATTAAAGAAGTCTGTGGAGTAGATTCTCATGGAGATCATGGCTAAGAGAGTTATGTCTGTAGGAATACAGGCATCATAGACTAGGGGACTACAAGCATACCCCTTGAGTGAATGTCTTTCTAGCCATTCTACTGAGAAGTGAATCAAGCCCCGCGATGATCTGGCTAACACAAAGCAGATCCCGTCAATATTTCCATATTACATACCACCTTTAGCTGGTGGGTTTAACCATGACATCATCCCACGTGATTTTGAGTATACGTTGATCCCTGCATACATCCCGAAGGGGATACTCATAGTTGGACCCCAGTTAGGACAAATCCCATCCCTGAAGAACAATGACTTTAATCTCGGTGACAGAAAGAACTATGCCATGCTTGTGCCCCATAGGTATTTGATTAAGACAAATGGGAAGAAGCCATGCATAGTCTCCCAGCCATGGATTAAGGAGCTCGCACAGTCAACGATATTGAATGTAATGAATATCCCTCACTTCGGTCGACATCAGGAGGTTAACGCTTTCATTAAAATACTCTTGTTGTGCTACCATGGATGATATATGTGGATCGACAGGTGCATCACAGTGGATCTAATGTTGATCCACCTGATCACAAGACTAAGCATGTAGGGACATGACCCTCAGCAGTTCTACCTAGGGAAGACTTCAGATCTCTCCCTGGCACAACAAATAAAGGAGGATTATGATGATGTAGAAAAGGGAAAGCGAGGCTACAAGGTAACCTCTATCCAGGATGGTGCAGTGCACCTCACTTTCCAACTTATAGCTGGCAAGCTCATCAGAAAGAATCGTCTGACACAGGTCACTGGGTTCATATTAGACCTCATAGGAAAGTGTGTAGAGGGTATGTGTAACACCATGTTTCCTCTAGTCTATAAATATAACTATATTGTACAAGGAACTATGGAAAACCTAAAAGTGTGAATGTTTGATTTTATGGACCTTTGTACAAAAGGTCGATGAATGTAAATTATGTTATTTTAATAGAAAATGGTTACGTGCTACCTGAAGATTGAAAGAGGGAATGTTCTAAGAGAAAACCATGAATGCTATGAAAGGTGGTGGAGGGGACCTGGAATGGTTGCGTTAACCTCCATAGAACTAGTACCATCATGGAATTAATTTCTCATATCAGAACAACCCTCTCACCCAGAAATCAATTGTAGTCAGACTGGTAGGTGGGAAGACCTCCTCAAGAGTTAATGAGGGGATGGGGCAGACTTCCCATCCGTAAGGCTTCCAGACCTGACCACGGACTGGGAATTCGGGCCACATGCAATATTGCTGAGGAAGGCAAGAAAGTAAGTGGGGTGGGCAGAGAGAGACTTGTGAAGAAATGCAGAGATGAGAGTGGAAACTCCTGGGTCCAAGGAAGGATTGAAAGAGGAACAGTGAGTTATGATCACAAAAAATAGAGATTGAGCTATGAGGAGAGTAACCTTCATCCCTAACTTTCGTTGAGATGGAAGTAAGATATTTAATCTCAAAGCACTGTGGGTTAATCTCGGGGGTGGCCAGTGATAAATCCATTGGGAGTGAATGAGCCTATGGTTGGGTGGAAATGAGCACCCCTTTCAGCAGTCACATCACTCTCTATGGTTCTGATAAGTATTTTCTTGCCTTATTCTTTGAATTGTAAATAATGGATGCGTCTGAGTATTTACATGTCTATAGAGGGTTATTTCTCTGTATTAAATGATTAAGTTATGAGTATGCGTTCATACCCTTGAGAGCCCATATTTCAGTTTGATTTTCCATACGCCCTAGTTTAATCACTCGAAGGCACTTTCCCTAGTAATTTACATCACCATTCCAGAGTTGGAGCGAGCCTCTAGGCATATCTACCAATTTGGTAACCTCACAAGTTACTTTTCCTTGATTCAGAGCTTAAATCTCTGCGAGTTGGGAAAGTGTTCCCTTCAGACCAGTAGTCTAAGAGACTCTGAACTTGCGCCTATTCCCTTAACCAAAAAAACCCGACTAAGAGTGGGGATCATAGCCCAAGATTTATATGAAGATCCACATGACTTGGGTCTAGGAACCTTTGAGCTAGAGGCTCCAATATGTCAAATTGTGTGATGGCCAAGTTGAACCCCGCAATTGTTATGCACCATCGATCTATGAACAAATATAGAGGGTGGGGAATCACAACAGAATGCGAAGGTGAAAATAGCGGGCACACTAGTTCGCGGCCCACAATTCAGCCTTCTCGTTGATCTCAACGGGATGGAATATCAATGATCTCGATTAGACTAGAATTGAGCGAGCACTTTCCATATTGCGGAGGTCAAAATCTCTTGTAAAGAGCCTGCATGTTGGGGCCCCGTAATCTCGATGAATCGTTAATCATTGTTGACCTTCGATCTAAGCTTGACACAATCCATAAAACGCAATGAGAGCATGGGATGGAAAAATATTCAAGGAGATCAAGCTCAGAAGAGATAGCACTTTCAAGAGTGCAGACGAAATCTAAGGGATGGGCCCATAGGAGGAGTAAAGGTTGAATCCTTTGAGCATTTAGATAACCTTCTAAGTTGGATTAAGATAGAAGCTCAGGAGGAGGAGCGATAGTGGTCGTTGGATCACATCGCAGAGGATTGACAACCGTCTGATCTAAGCAAGGTGCATGAACCTTAGTACTTTTCACATGCAAGAGAAGAGAACTTACCAAAGTTATGAAGTCCTAAAGTAGTTTGGGACCATCCATCACCAAGAGGGACACATGGTGATAGATCGTGGACTTCAGAGAAATTTGTTCGAGGGTTTTGAGTT
This sequence comes from Picea mariana, assembly GCA_032191745.1. Taxonomy (NCBI): domain Eukaryota; kingdom Viridiplantae; phylum Streptophyta; class Pinopsida; order Pinales; family Pinaceae; genus Picea; species Picea mariana. Next base: position 82,083 of record JASDQU010374648.1, read on the forward strand.
AAAATTTTGAGACTTGAGATTTCCGAAGTCCGGGGAGCCGGAAATCCGAAGTAAATCTGAATTGTCCGAACAACCAAAGTGAATTTGAATCGTCAGATCGTTTGAAGTAAATATCAGGTGTCGGATCACTCGAAGTGAATCCGAGCCATCAGATACCATGATTTTGGGAGGAGGCAAGTTTGAGACTTGATATTTCCGAAGCCCAAAGAGGCAGAAATCCGAAGTAAATGTCAATCATCCGATCAACCGGAGTGAATTTGAATCATCATATTGTTTGAAGTAAATCTGAGGCGTCAGATCACCTGAAGTGAATCTGAGCCATCATATACTATGAGTTTAGGAGGAGGCAATTTTGAGACTTGAGATTCTGAAGCTCGAAGAGCCGTAAATCTAAAGTAATTCTCAATTGTCCAATCAGCTGGAGTGAATCTGAATCGTCAGATCATCTGAAGTAAATCTCAGGCGTCAGATCACCCGAAGTGAATCTGAGCCGTCAAATACCGTGAGTTCAGGAGGAGGAAATTTTGAGACTTGATATTTCCAAAGCCTGGAGAGCTGGAAATCCAAAGTAAATCTCAATCATCCGATCACCCGGAGTGAATCTAAATTTTCAGATCGTCCGAAGTAAATTTCAAGCATCGGATCACCTGAGGTGAATCTGAGTCGTCGAAGTTCAGTAGAGACATGGCGTAGATATGTGAGCTCCGGGTAAAGTCCATAAGTAATTCATAGCCATCATATCTAGAGGGACATGTGAAGACATATCATAGACTTCAAAGAAATCACCTTGAGAGTTTTAGATTGAGAGTTGAAACTCCTGAAGCCCGAAATGCCGAAGCACCGAAACATCAAAGTGTTGAAGTATCGAACATTCGAAGAGCTGAAGCATTGAAGAGCCTAAGAACCGAAGGGACAAAATAGATCTGGACCATCTGATCCAAAGGACAGGTGGCATGAATATGTGGATTCTATTCAAATACCCGAAGTAAATGTCGACCGTCGGATCGTCCAAAGTATATTTGAACCGTAAGATCCGGAGAACACGTGGCATAAATCTGTGGACTCTGGGTAAAGACCCAAAGTAATCCTTGATCGTCAGATCAAGTAGACATGTGTCAGTGGATAATAACCTACCGATAAAAGCCATTTGGAAAAAGGGTGACGTTTGAGATTTGAGATCTCATAAGTCCAAAGACCTGAAGGAGATCTCGACCGTTGATCGAGAAGAGGTCCACATGACTATTGATCTAGTTAAAAGGTCAAACACCCAAAATAGAAGTAGGGTCGTTGATTTAGGAGGATAGGTTTTTGCAGATCGTCAACTTCGGAAGATTGATGTATGGAGGAAAGAAGGGTTTAATATTTGAAAAGTCTGAATTTTGGAATCATGAAGGAGATCACATCTGATTATTTAGGAGGAGAAGATCCAGTCCGTGGATTTAAAAAGGGCAGATATGAACCGTCAGTTTTGATAGTACCGTCAATATCGGGATATTGATGGTCCCATAGCATTGTGGGGATCGGAGGTGTGCGAACTTTAAAAAGTTGAGGGCGGGCCGCAATCCAAACCCCGGTTTTGGAGAAAGGACATGTGGAGGCTCGAGGAGAATTGCGGGTTGAAAACTAGTTTGGTTTCAAACTGCCTTTGGCCACGCCCGCAATTGTGAGTTTGTGTAAGGTCATCGCCCAAGGTCACATCTGAGGAGGGGTCGATAAAAAAGGGGCTAATACCAACTCAAAATCTTCGCTGAAGTGCGAAGGAGAAGGTCGCGGGTATCATAAGACCTCCACTAGAAGCCATAAGGGATATGTTCCTATAAGGAGGAATTTTTTTATTTTTAATCGCCCCATCATGGGTGTGTTACAAATTGGTATCAGAGCATGGTTACAACACTTGGACTGCTTGGGATCATGGAAAAGTCGCTTAAAAACTCTATTTGGAGTACTTTTAAAAGAGTGACACTCTACCTTACCTCTTTCTTAAAAGTCTGATTAAAAATGTTATTAAAGAAAAGAATGAAACTTTCTACTGTGTGTGTGCATTTAAGAAATTGAACCGTGTATTGTTCATGAACTAATAGACTGATAGATAACAATAAGTGTTTTTTTTTTTCAACACTCAAATAGTTAGTAAATCATGGGAAAAATTCAAGAATAAAGGATGGTGACGTGTCATGAAGTGGGGGATGGCTCCCATAATATAGACGAAGAATATAATGGAAGGAGGGTGGTGCAAACCCCTCTAGATCTAGATAAAACTGTAAGAAGCCTCAGGGACGAATTACAGAGTTGCAAGGCCGACAATGAGAGATTGATAAAGGAGTAAGAAAAAAACACAAAAATTAATGCAGTCTTGCTACAGAGCTTGTCTGACATACAAAGGAAACTACAGCATGAACCCGCAACCCATCATGTGGACCGATGACATAAGAAGAGAATTCAAAGTCCACCTGAGATCCGAAAACATGACTCCATAAGTGACCACACTATGCCTCGAAGAAGGCCCAACCTAGAGGTAGGGGACACTCATTGGTAGAGTCCTATAGAAAGGAAGCTAGCAAATCCGAAGGATATTCTAGTAGAAAATCAAGCTCACATTCTCAAAGGAAAGGAAAGAAGCGGAAGCGGTCCAAAAATCATGATCCTGAAGAATTCAAGAAAGCAAAACCACCCTCTTTCGATGGAGATATTAGGAAGGGATAAGAGGTCGAAGTTTGGCTGCTTGTCTTAAAGAAATACTTCAGAGTCCATGACTACTCTGAAAACTTGAAGGCTCGAATAACCATGTTTAACCTGAATGGAAAGGCTTCCATTTGGTGGGAAGACCTTAGGAATGTGAAAGGAATCCATGAGAAGGAACTGTCATGGAAACGGTTTGAGAAATACTTCAGGAAGCAGTATTTGTAAGAGAAATACATGGATGGGAAGAATAAGGAATTCATTGAACTCAGGATGGGGAAACTCACCATAGATGAATTTGTTAATAAATTCCTTGAACTATTGAGGTATGTACCCTACATAAAAGATGAAAAAATAAAAATGCAGCGGTTCATTAGTGGGCTACCTCAAACCTATTAGGACAGGATTGAATTTGAAAAACCAAAGACCTTAGAAGAAACTATCTGGAAGGTGAGGTATTGTTATGAACGGTTTGGGAGTAAGACAAGACCTCACGAGGACTAGAAGAAGAGGATTAGTTCAGGATTCCAAAAGAAGGGGTTTAAATCCTCAAGATTTAAGAACTATGGAAAATATTCTAGAAGAAGCCTTCCTACTAGAAGTGTACATCAGAAAAATTTCCCCTCTCAAAGTGGAAATAAACCTTTTAATACAATCCCAAAAAAGACCGATACCCTAAAGAAGGAACCCTTAAAATGTTGGGGTTGTGGAGAAGATCATAGATTGAGGGACTGCCCACGCCGACAATAGAACAGTAAGAGAGTCTACAATATCCAAGAAGCTACCACCTTCAATAATGTGGCTAGGAGCATGCCACGAATATATGGAGCCTTGGACAATAATCAAGCCGACCACCAAGCTTCAGTAGTGGAGCTGGAAGGTATGATCGCCAACCATCTAGTTTCTATTTTAATTAACCCATGTTCTAATTTAAGTTATGTGGCCCCTCAGACTATTGATAAGTGTAAACTGCAACCAATTAGCCATGCTAAACTGTGGTTGGTGCGATTAGCCACTGGGACCAAAAGAAAAGTGTCAGAGGTCATACCAGCCCGTCAATTCATCATGGGTGGATTTCCCACTCGAGTGACCCTTAACATACTTCCCCTGTGATCTTATGACTTGTTGATTGGTATGGATTGGTTGGATGCTTATAAAATTAAATTGGACTGTTATCATAAAACTTTAGAATGTGTAAATGAAGAAGGGAGAAAAATGACCCTCCAAGGGATTCAGAAGCCTGTCTTAGTGAGACAAATATCATCCCTTCAAATAAAAAAGTATTGCAGAAAGGGGTGTTCCTTATATGCCATATAGGTACTAGAATCTGTTGAGAATGAAAAACCAAACCTAGAGGACCACCCCATATTAAGAGAATACAAGGACATGTTCCCAGAAGAGGTACCATGTCTACCTCCGAGAAGGGATATCGACTTCTCGGTAGAACTTACACCAGGAGTGGTACCAGCATCTAGAACTCCATATAGAATGAGCACGTGAGAGCTAGTTGATCTCAAGCTACAGCTAAAGGAGATGATGGAAAAAGGCTACATTCAACCTAGTGTATCTCCGTGGGGAGCGCCCTTCTTGTTTGTGAAAAATAAAGATGGCACACTCCGACTGTGCATAGATTACAGACAACTCAATACGACAACCATAAAGAACAAGTACCCCTTACCAAGAATCGATGACCTATTCGACCAATTGTGAGGTGCTTCCATATTCTTGAAGATCAACTTAATGTATGTCTACCATCAAGTCCGGATTAAGGATGAAGACATCCACAAAACAACCTTCAGGATGAGGTATGGTCACTATGAATTCGTGGTGGTGATGTTTGGGTTAACCAATGCCCCAACCACTTTTATGTGCTTGATGAATAATGTACTCAACAAATTTCTGGACAAAATTGTATTGGTTTTCATTGATGATATCCTAATATACTCCAAGAACAGGGAGGAGCATGAAGAGCATCTTAGACTTATACTTCAAGTAATAAGAGAGCATCATCTCTACACTAAGTTTAGCAAGTGCGACTTATTTCAGAAGCAAGTCCATTACCTAGGCCACATCATTTCTAAGGAAGGGGTGGTAGTGGACCCCGATAAGATCAAATCTATTATGGAATGGCCTACCCCAAAGGATGTATCAGATATCAGATCCTTCATGGGCTTAGCAGGAAACTATAGAAGGCTCATAAAAGGGTTTTCCAAGATTGGTTGTCCAATCACTGCCCTTCAGAAAAAGGGGATCAAATTCATTTGGACATCAAAATGTGAAGAAAGATTTCAGGAATGGAAATACCTCCTGACCCATGTACCTGTGTTGAATATTGCAAATCAAGATAATGATTTCCTCGTGTGTACATATGCCTACAAGGAAGGACTTAGAGGATTCTTTATGCAAGAGGGATGTGTAATTTGCCACGCGTCCCAGAAATTAAATGAGCATGATATCAATTATGTGACCCATGATCTAGAGCTAACTTCCATAGTACATGCTTTAAAAATGTAGAGGCACTACCTCCTAGGAAGGATATTTTTGCTTATGACAGACCATTATGGGTTGAGGCACCTATTTGATCAACCGAAACTCAATGCCAAGCAAGATAGGTGGATGGCTCTCCTAAGTGAATTCAATTTCAAAATCAAACACATAAAAGGAAAGGAAAATAGGGTGGTCGATGCCCTTAGCAGAAGTATAAAAATGATTCATGAAGCAACAGTAAGCACCTGTGAAACAGATGTCAGGGAAAGAGTCAGAAATGCACAAGAAACAGATGTATTCTTCAAGACCGTGACTTCATACCTAAGGAAAGAGTCTACAGGGATAAAGTATGAAGGCTACCAGATTCTCGAGGAAGGGTTGTTGACTTACAAAAACAGATTGTATATTCCAAACTGTGACGACATGAAGAGGTTAATAATGGATGAACTACATAAGAGACCATATGTTGGTCACCCAGGATACCAGAAGATGATCATGACCAATGGGAAACAATTCTATTGGCCTAGATTGAAGAAAGACATAGATAACTATCTAGATAATGCCTATAATGCTAGCAAGTTAAGGCAGAACACCGGCACCCAACAGGATTGTTACAACCCCTACCAATCCCAGAATGGAAATGGGAAACCATCTCCATGGATTTCATCACCGGATTACCAAGTTCAACCAAGCAAAATGATGCCATCATGGCCGTGGTGGACAAACTGAGTAAGTCTGCTCATTTCATCCCTGTCAAGTCAACTTATAAGGAAATAGATATTTCCAACATCTTCATGAAGAATATATTTAGACTGCATGACATGCCCAAGGAAATTATATCTGACAAAGATACCAAATTTACTTCAAACTTTTGGAAATCCCTAATGGCCAGTTTTGAGACTAAATTGTTGTTCATCACAGCCTATCACCCTCAAATTGATGGAAAGACAGAAAGAGTGAACCAAATAGTAGAGGACATCCTAAGAATGCATGTAATTCATCAGCCTAAGAAGTGGGAAGACTACCTACCATTGGTAGAGTTTTCCTACAACAACGATTATAAATAATCCTTGAAGATGAGCCCTTTTTAAGCCCTCTATAGTAGACAGTGAAAGATTCCAATCAGCTGCATAATCCAGTGGACGGAATTACAATTGGACCTGACATGCTAAAATAAATGGAACACCAAGTAATTCAAATACAACAAAATCTGAAGGTTTCTCAGGATAGACAGAAAATTTATGTCGACAGGAAAAGAACTCCTCAAGAGTTCAAGACTGGAGACCATGTCTATCTCAGAGTTAGACCCAGGAAGAGTTCCCTGAGAATGGGAGCCTATGCCAAATTGGAACCTTTCTATTGTGGACCCTTTGAAGTCTTAGATAGAGTGGGACTTGTATCCTATAGGAGAGCACTTCCTCCCACAGTAAAGGCACATAATGTTTTTCATGTTTCATTATTAAATAAATATGTACATGATGTTAATCATATAATTCACTAGTCTGTGATCCAGGAGGAGGCGGAGGGAGAATTCATGCCAGAACCCCAATGCATATTAGATAGGAAGGAAACCTCACTCAGTAATCGAACCATTGCACAGGTCAAGGTGTAGTGGAAACACTTTGGCCCAGATGAGGCTACGTGGGAAATGGAGGATGCCATGAGATAAGCATATCCGATTTTGTTTACTCCTGTACATACATGTCATGTTAACAGATAGAACATCGAGGATGATATTTCTTTAAGGGGGAGGGAATTGTAACACCTTGTTTCCCCTAGTCTATAAATATAACTATATTGGCCAAGGAACTATGGAAAACCTAAAAGTGTGAATGTTTGATTTTATGGACCTTTGTACAAAAGGTCGATGAATGTAAATTATGTTATTTTAATAGAAAATGGTTACGTGATGCATGACGGTTGAAAGAGGGAATGTGCTAAGAGAAAACCATGAATGCTATGAAAGGTGGTGGAGGGGACCTAAAATGGTTGCATTAACCTCCACCGAACCAGTACCATGCTATAATTAATTGCTCAGATCATAACAAACCTCTCACCCAGAAATGAATTGCAGTCGGGCTAGTAGGTGGGAAGACCTCCTCAATATTTAATGAGGGGATGGGGCAGACTGCCCATCTGTAAGGCTTCCAGACCTAACCAAGGATTGGGAATTCAGGACACACACAATCTTGTTGAGGAAGGCAACAAAGGAAGTGGGGTGGGAAGAGGGAGACTTGTGGAGAAATCCATAGATGAGAGTGGAAACTCTCAAGTTCGAGGAAGGAATGAAAGAGGAACAGTGAGTTCTGATCACAAAAAATAGAGATTGAGCCAAGAGAAGGAGAGTAGCCTTCATCCTCATCTATTTATGTATTGTGAGAAGGAGAGTAACCTTCATCCCTAACTTCTGTTGAGCTGGAAGTAAGAGATTGAATCTCAAAGCATCGTGTCTTAAGCTCGAGGGTGGCCAATGATAAATCCATTGGGAGTGACTGAGGCCATGGTTGGGTGGAAATGAGAACCCCTTTCATCAGTCGCATCACGCTCTATGGTTCTAATAAGTGTTTTCTTTCCTTATGCTTTGAATTGTAAATAATGGATGCATGCAAGTATTTACATCTCTATAGAGGGTTCTTTCTCTGTATTAAATGATTAAGTTATGAGTATGTGTTCATTCCCTTGAGAACCCATATTTCAGTTTAATTTTCCATACACCCCAATTTAATCACTCAAAGGCTCTTTCCCCATGAATTTACATCACCATTCTGGAGTCGGAGCGAGCCTCTAGGCATATCTACCGATTTGGTAACCTCACAAGTTACTTTGCCTTGATTCAGAGCTTAAATATCTACGATTTGGGAAGGTGTTCCCTTCATACCAGTAGTCTAAGAGACTCTTAACTTGTGCCTATTCCCTTAACCAAAAACCCTACTAAGAGTGGGCATCATAGCCCAAGAGTTATATGAATATCCACGTCACCTGGGTCTAGGAACCATGGAGCTATAGGCTCTGAGATGTCAAATTGTACGATGGCCAAGTTGAACCGCGCAATTATTATGCACCATCGATCTATAAATGGATATCAAGGGTGGGGAATCACTGCGGATCATGAAGGTTAAAATAGCGGACATGCTAGTTTGCGACCCGCAATTCACCCTTGTCGTTGATCTCGATGGGCTGGAAGATAAACGATCCTGGTTATACTAGAATTGAGAGAGAAATTTCCATATTGTGGAGGTCGAACTCTTTGGTAAGTAGCCTACATGTTGGGGCCCCTCAATCTCGATGAAATTTCAATCGCCGTTGACCTTTGATATGAGCTTGACACGATCCCTAAAATGCAAGGAGTGCGTGGGACAGTGAAATCTTCAAGAAGATCAAGATTAGAAGAGACAACACTTTTAGGAGTGCAAACGAAATCGAGGGCACAGGCCCATAGGAGGAGAAAAGGTATAATCCTTTGAGCACTTAGATAACCTTCTAATTCAGAGTAAGACATAAGCTCAGGAGGAGGAGAGAAAATGGTCGTTGGATCACATCGCAGAGGATCGACATTCGTCTAATCTAAGCAAGGTGCGCGAACCTTAGCACTTTGCACATGCAGGAGAAGAGAACTTACCAAAGTCCCAAAGTAGTTTGGGACTGTCCATCTCCAAGAGGGACACATGGCAATGGATTGTGGACTCCAGAGAAATCTGTTCGAGGGTTTTCAGTTAAAAGTTTGAGACTTGATATTTTTTAAGCCTGGAGAGCCGAAAATCCGAAGTAAATATCAATCGTCCGATCATCCGGAGTGAGTCTGAATCATCAGATTGTCCAAAGTAAATCTCAGGCATTGGATCACCCGAAGTGAATTTGAGATGTCAGATACCATGAGTTCAGGAGGAGGCAATTTTGAGACTTGAAATTTTCAAAGCCCAGAGAGCCGCAAAATCCGAAGTAAATCTCAATCGTCTGATCAGTCGGAGTGAATATGAATCGTCAGATTGTCCGAAGTAAATTTCAGACATCCAATCACCCAAAGTGAATCTGAGTTGTTAGATACCATGAGTTCAAGAGGAGGCAAGCTTGAGACTTGAGATTTCCGAAGCCTAGAGAGCCAGAAATCCGAAGTAAATATCAATCATCCGATTAGTCGGAGTGAATCTAAATCATCAGATCGTCTGAAGTAAATCGTAGGCATAAGATCACCCAAAGTGAATCTGAGCCATCAGATACCATGATTTTAGGAGGAGGCAAGTTTCATACTTGATATTTATGAAGCCCCGAGAGCCATAAATCCGAAGTAAATATCAATCGTGTGATCAGCCGGAGTGAATCTAAATCGTCAGATCGTCTGAAGTAAATATAAGGCATTAGATAACCCGAGGTAAATCTGAGCCGTCGAAGTTTAGTAGAGACATGGCGTAGATCTATGAGCTCTGGGTAAATTTCTGAAGTAGTTCATAGCCATCATTTCTAGAGGGACACATGATGACAGATCGTAAACTTCAGAGAAATCATCTCGAGAGTTGAAACTCCCGAAGCCCAAAACGCCGAAGCACCAAAACTCCGAAGTGCCGAAGTGTCGAAGATCCGAAGAGCCGAAGCGTCGAAGGGACAAAATAGATCTAGACCATCTGATATAGAGGACAAGTGGTGTGAATCTATGGATTCTGGGAAAATACCTGAAGTAAACGTTGACCATCAGATCGTCCGAAGTAGATCTGAATTGTCAGATATGGAGAACACATGGTATGAATTTGTGGACTCCAGGTAAAGACCCGAAGTAATCCTTGATCATCATATCAAGTGGACACGCGTCAGTGGATCATAACCTCTGGATAAAAGATTTGAGATATCAGAAGTTGGGAGATCCGAAGAAGATCTCAACCATTGATCTAGTTGAAAGGTAAAACACCTGAAATAGAAGCAGGGCCATTGATTTAGGAGGACAGGTGTCTGCAAATCGTCAACTCCAGAAGATTGATGTACGGAGGAAAGTAGGGTTTGATATTTGAAAATTTTGAAGTCTAGAATCACGAAGGAGATCACATCTGTTGATTTAGGAGGAGCAGATCTGGTCTGTGGATTTGAAAAGGGCATATCTAAACCGTCAGTTTCGATAGTACCATCAATATTAGGAGATTAATGGTCCCATAGCATTGCGGGGATCGAAGGTGCGCGAACTTTAAAAATTTGAGGGCAAGACGCAATCCAAACCCCGGTTTTGGAGAAAGGACACGTGGAGGCTCGAGGAGAATTATGGGCCGAAAAGTGGTTTGGTTTCAAATCACCTTTGGCCATGCCCACAATTATGCATTTACGTGAGGTCATCACCCAAGGTCACATCCGAGAAGGAGTCAAGAAAAAGGGGCTAATCCCAACTCTGAATCTTCACTGAAGAGCGAAGGAGAAGGTCACGGGTATCATAAGACTTGCACCAAAAGATGGAAGGGATTTGTTCCTGTAAGGAGGAAAAAAAAAAATTCTTCACCCCATCGTGGGTGTGTTACAATATGAAAATGAACTGGGCGAGTTACCTCGTCAACGATCTCGAGAAAAACTGTCATGAAGTGTAGGATTAGGGGTATGAATTCCATTTCAGTTGGTTACTTGTATTAATTTCATTTGTCTCTTGGCAGATGCTGAAAGGAGTGACATTTCCAGAAGTTGATCCATTAGAGTCATTGGCCACAAGTTTCTCCACCTTGTGGTATACAAATGATATGTCGAAGAAGTGGTAGTCAAACATTGTGTTCCATTCCTATTACCATCACCTAAAGCATTCTATTAAGGCATTTCCACACATGACATTGAACACATTGCACCAGTACAGACTGCTAGCGAAGTTACATGCAAATCGACACTTTATCTATATCACTGCGTGTAGGGATGAAAGAAAGGAGGAGTTGTAGTCATATTATAAGCTGATCGATGAAGATATGGAGGATATCACCAAAGAATGGCTGGTGGAGTTCCTTGTATCATTTTAATATTCACAGCTCTCTGACACAAACATCATAGGAATCCCCTTGGTCACCTGGGTCGAGCATGTTGAGCAGAGCAGTGCGAAGAAAAAGAAGAAAAAGGTAGAAGTCCAATAAATTGATGAGGAGGATAGTGCCTCTGCAGAAGATGGATCTGGATCACCAGCAAGAGGAGGAGAAGACCAAGGCAATGGACAAGGAGGAGGGGATGACAGATAAATGCAAGAAGAAGGTGAAGCTACACCACCAAAGGACCCCCCTACCGAGGCAGAAACATCAAAGAAAAGAATGTTTTCCCCATAGAAACCTTCGGCAAGAAAGAAGACGTGCACCAGTAAGCCCAATATGAAGGCCACGCTCATAGTGAACGACGTCAATCTAATCATCACAGTTGTGGAGGATGCTTTAAAGGATATCTTGCAGTGATATGGAGAAAAGTAGGAGATGTTGTATGAAAGAATCAAGATGGAGTTGTAGGAGATAAAACAATCCATCCATTCGAGCTACATAGTACCTACTGCGCCTTCTTTGTCGAAGATTGCAGAATTGGGGGATGAGCCCACCCAATTACGAAGACTAGCAGATGCAACAAAGGCTCGGCTTCAGCAAGTCCAAGAAGAAAAGGAACAGGCTACAAAATCATTTAAGCAAGAAAAGGAGGAGGTATTAGAGAAACTACGAGTTGCGTAGTCCTGTGTAACCACCTATGAGAAAGAGAAAGATGAAATTAGGGAGATGTTCAAGGAGGACAATGTGAAGATACAAAAAGAAAAATACCAGCTGCTCATAGAGCAGACTGTGGTCAAAGAAGCGGTGACGAAAGCACTTCTCTCTAT